>JAODUO010000381.1:0-35000 GCA_025642075.2 Ridgeia piscesae
TCACATTATCATCATTGTTTAATATATTAAATTATTATTATAACTATAATATTATAATATTTATTATGAATAAGTATAACGAAGGCTTAATTAACTGTTACGGATCACTTATAATGCATTTATATTAAAAACCCCTTACATCCCATTTGTTTACATAGTTACAGTATTATAATCAATCACTGACGTGTCGTAGTTATCTAAGTATAGGCCATAGTCTATGCCTGGCGTAATCATACTCGTAGCATAGCCATTCCTTGGACTTGGTATTTTGTCGTACCATGGCATTGGCTGAATAAGCGCTAAGGTTGAAGGTAAACAATAACATAAATTTAATAAAAACAACAGGAATCTCAATGACGTATACTCATACGCCTAAATATATATATATATATATATATATATATATATATATATATATATATACGTGATTATAGCTGAGCAATTCGTAATTACTAACCTATCTGGAAGAACATCTGTGCGAACGCTGCATGTTGACTGTGTAGTCAGTGCCAGTTCGCCGGCCCACGGGCACGGTGTCCGTAGCTTGCAAAGCCAGGGCACTGTGACTGTCACTGTTCCGAAGTCATGCTATTCACTGCTTGGTTCCATATTCTTTCCCAATCATGCGTCGATGCTGTCTTTGTCTGCTTAATTTGCCGTGTTGGTGGCATATAAAAATCATGTTTGTGCCTAAACTCGCTGTTCCTAAACGTAAACAACTCGACAGGATGAAGGTCAATCTCGCCCCCAAGTCTCGTTCGCGTGAAGACTAAAGCGTATTCCGCTCAAATCTCCATTTCCATAGTTACGTTTCGTACAGAGTTTCGAACGGATTCATTCGAAACGAAAATCGAAATAGTTCTTATTTATTTTATTAATTTCAGAAAAAAGAAGTAACATGTATGCATAAACCAACTAAGCAATCATTAGGGAGTATGTGATACCTCCGCTGTTTGTGAAATTACTAAAAATCACTAGGAGCAAACGATTTTTACGCGAATGAGTGGAGGGAGCAGCTTTAAGCCACCAACACATTTAGTGGCTTGAACTCTCTGTATTGTAACATTACTGATAATAATAACAACTGTATTGTAACCGTACTGATAATAATAGCAACGTTTTGTTGATCTGCCAAATAATATATATTTTTAGTAACATTTAAAAACAGTTTGTATACGCAAAACCACTGTACATCTTATTAAGCTCAGTATTCGGCACCACACATTACACTTATCATTAAGATATATTGTAAGCAATAGCGCACCTGAGATAGAACCTCGATGAACACCACACAGTACCGGTAAATGCTCAGATTTATGTCATTCGATTCGTAACTGTTTCATAAATAACTTCTTATCCATAAATACATACGCTCGCAACTTATGTTGTTACGTCTTTGTTGCGTCCGCCCGCCGACCCCCCGCCCCGCCCGCCGTCCCCGCCGTCCGGTATCTGCCTTCCCCCAGCAAATGACACCGGTTCCAATAATTGAAATAATTTCGTACGTGTGAGTAGTCGCATGTCTACGAAGTGGCATTAAGCTGACCTTCTTGCAGATCGAAATACCGTGCTGCCACCGCACGGGATTTCTATAAGCACATCACGAGTATTCAATTTGGTGACGCAAAGTAACCTAGATAAAGCCTATTCTAAGACTTCCTATGACATATGAGTTATTCAGCCTTGGGGGTCACTTGAGCAACCATATGGTCAAAATATGCCTTGACGAAGGCTAGATACGAGCGTAGTGGCTCAGGGGTAGAGCTTCGGACTCTCGACTAAGAGGACCCGAGCAGCCTTCGAACATTAATTGCAGCATATGGCTGGATGCTTCCCAGAGAAGCCGAGATGGTGTCTGAGTGAACAGATCTGCCAGGAAAGTATAGTGTAACGCCCTTTGAGGAGTCCTGAGGATTGGATACTGTGCTATATAAGAACTTACCTATACCGTTACATAATACTAAGTTGTATTCAAATATAATAGAAGAATGTATGATGTTTCAATTCAAACTATTGCTGCTCACGAGGTATACAAACATTTTCTAAACTGGAGTGTTTTTAATTTGTTGATGTATTAGTTACTCCACAGCCTATTAATTTTTGTATTGTCACTTATTATTTATTTATGCTGATGGCGCGTTCGATGTTACAGAAAGCTTTTAGTCAGTGTTATTATCTTGGTACAATATGACTCACTATCCGAAGCACGGTTAGCTTATCTGACCTTTCTGACACATAAAATGTATCCGAACCAATCAATTGTCCACCTATTGCCACTTATCTTGGTGGATAATACAGCTGTTGAAACGTTTGTCATTATTAATCATTGTGTAAAACGTAGTAATCCGTTAATGAACACGCGATCGACCCACAACTTATTCACTGTTTATTTAACAAGACTCACTAAGTTTTTGTACTGCAATATTCATGGTTTAGAGGAAACCGTTTAATTTATGTTTAGTTAACGGATCATAATATTCAATATTCGAACACTAATATTAAATGCAAACAAACATGTAGTGGTAAGTCTAGTCGAATGTGGCACCCGTGAATCGGCTCTTTGAATCCCACAATCGCATGTGTAAATTTACCTTTAATGCACATTTAAAAATAAGTTTTATTCAGAGCTTGTACGAAGAAATACGTCACGTATTGCCGTGGTGGCACAAAGTGTCCGTGATCATGGTCCCAGTCTCCCTGGAAAAACGCTGAAATATATGTTTATTTACATTACGGTGACACATCTGCATGTCGGTGACGGTAACACATATGTATACAGGTGACAGTGACATAGATGAATATAGGCACAGGTCGACGCAGATGTACCTGTATAACAGCGTGCTTACATTCGTAGAGTAAGGACTGTATGATTTACACTTTTCCAAGTAAAACTGTTTTTCCTTTATACTTAGATATCGGAGCCGGGAGCTTGGACTGACCCTCCCCATATATTTGATGGGGGATTGATATGTTTTGCCCCAAACAGTTTCGCAATTGGTGCAACTGGAGGTTTTGGTTTGGGCCTTATGAGGGAAGTAGGTACCACTTTCGACATGGTTCAAGGCAGGGCGCTGTCGGACGGTTTTGATCAACCTCGTAGTAATCTACCACGTTCCAACACCTACATGTTAAACATACCTTGTAATATTCACCACGATCCAATACCTACAAGTTAGACATACCTTGTAATATTCACTATGTCATGACACCCACAAGTTAGATCTACACGATAGAAATAAACAAATGTAATATAACGGCAACAGGGTATTCAATATATCTGTCAAATCATTTTATTTTCTATCACAAGTATAATACAATATAAAATACATGTTTAATATAGATAGATATGTAAAATAGTTCTCAGCACTTATGTGCTGCACTGTTACATGACAATTATTTGCATAGAAGAGGTATTAGTTAACCCATGAGTGTGTAAGATAATCATAAATTTCACAATGCAATTAGTACAACTCACGCACAATACCAGATTGTCTACGACATAGTATCATATTTACACAAGCATTTAAGAAAATAATTTATTACACTTTATTCTAATTATGCGCAAAATATATACAATTTTTGCCAATCTTGCGCAGCCAGTTTGCTTAGCTCACTGTGTCACTTGATTAAAATATATAATACGATTTCATACATCAAGTTTCAACCTTTGCGACTGACATACATATATATACAATAAATACAAGATACAGCAAATGCAACGACATCTGCTCAATTGCACAACAGTGTATTAACAACATATAATACGTTGATTTGAGGTTTTTCGTCAGTGACGTCAAAATGGCGTGTATGACGTCATAGCGAGACAGGAGTATCGGTAGACATTGGCAAGAAAAGCCACTATTCTGGCAATTTGCATTAATAATAATATTATTATTATTAATCGCACTTATTAAAAATCGGCTTCGACCGTGAACGATGTCTACACGTTATCCAACTAAACACCGGAAGCGGTGGACGATAAAAATGAGCAGCGGCGAGTTCTCGGCTGACGTCATCCCACCGGAAAAAGCCTGTGGATGTACAATCCAGTAGGAGCTGTATATACTCGACTATATGTAATATAAACAAGTGTTATGACGTAGGTGAAAACACTATGACGTTTCTGAAAGTGTACAGCCAAAACGAAACAAGAGAAGTGGTTTATAGGGTATACTACAATAAGGATGGAAAGAAGTGAAGACAGACGGGGGATGAGTATGGTACCCACGTCGGACATACAGAGCAGGAAGAGCAGGGAGAGGAGGAGGAGGATAACCGCTGTCAACATGACGTCACTTTAGACATGACAATGAACGAGACGTTCTGAACGTAATATCAATGAACGAACGTCATTCTAAGCGGTAGCAAGGCGTAATATGATACGTACACTGTACATGTGTACTCGGGTGAACGCGTTCGCGGGTGTGAGCGTTTCCCGCATGAACCCAAGCCCTGATATGCGTGGCAAACATTGGCATACTCTGGTAAGCAGTTTGCCCGGTGCATACGGTCCATTCTTTTGCACAGTTGCATAAACGTGTAATATTTAGGCGTCCTACAAACACACTGGGTTTGGTAGAAGTGTTCTGAAACGTCACATCCTCTGAGGTCACGTGAGCATTGTCTTAGACCCGCAAACGCAGAAGCAGACTTGGATCATGCTCCGCGTGTGTGAGCTCCTTGAAATCGTCTATCACGCGACAAGAACTGATGACGTCACTTCCTGTTCGTCACAAATCACTTGGGCGTCTTCTGCGTGTTTCGTCCCCAGCTCATCTTGAAGGCGCGTGGGACATAGTGGGAGGCGGGAGCGAAGCCGCGGGGCGCCCGGTGCAGCGCCGACGGGTACTGTCCGTTGCTCTTCGCCTTCTGCGGCGGCTTCTTGCCGGCCGACGGGTCGGGCGCCGTGTAGGCCGGCTCGGGCGGAAACAGCGACGCACGCCGCCGTTTCGCCATGTCCTTGGCGGTGCGGCCGCCGATGTGGTGGTCAGACTCGCCGTCCGGTTTCGTGACGATCCTCGGCCGCTCCGAGTTGTTCCACCGGATGGAGGCTAGGCCACCGCGGAGGCGACTCACAATGCGCTGGATCACTGTTGCGACGCGCAGGTCTTCCGGAAGTTCGAAGTTGTCGTTGAGTTTCGGGTCAGGCGCCGAATCCGTCGCGGCGTCACCGGTCGAAGACTCGTTCGGCGTCGCCGATTCTTTCGGCGATTCGGCATCGCCACCGACGACAATCGGGAGCGGCACCGGGAGCGGAACCGCGATCGAGTCCGTGTCGCAAACAGGCGCTTCCGGTGAGTCCGCTTTGCCAACGGAACCGCCGCTGGGCGCTTCCGGTGAGTCCGCTTTGCCAACGGAACCTCCGCTGGGCGCTTCCGATGTGTCCGCATTCCCGGCAGCACCCGTCGCTGCCGCAAAAAGCGGCGCGAGGCTGGCAGGCAAGGGCACATCTGGCGTGGTGACGTCGGAGGGAGGCGGAACCGCTCCACCGGATGCAGCCGAGCCGTTCGCGCATGCTTCTTCCGGCGCCATTTCCGATGGCACTGTGGGAGACGCCGACGCCGGAAGTGGCTCGAACATGTCGTGGTTGATGGTGTCCAGTCCTGTCCAATCGTCCGAGGGACCGTCAATGGTGTCCGAGTTGGCTGAAGTTGTCGCCGTGTCGTTGCCGTCCTCTAGTTGCTTGGACGAGCGACGACAGCGACGGGCGGCCAGGAGGAAGCCGAGCAGGAGGAGGAGCAGGAGCAAGAGCAGCGCCAGGATCAGGCCGATGATGATGATAATGTCGAGACCGGGCGGCGGCTGAACCTCTGCAAGAGAACGGACGGAGGTTAGGTGGGGGAGCGTGTAGTGTAGTGTTGTCGTGGTCGTGGTCGTGGTCGTGGTCGTGGTCGTGGTCGTGGTCGTGGTCGTGGTCGTGGTCGTGGTCGTGGTCGTGGTCGTGGTCGTGGTCGTGGTCGTGGTCGTGGTCGTGGTCGTAGTCGGTCGGTCGTAGTCGTAGTCGTCGTCGAAGTCGAAGTCGTAGTCGTAGTCGTAGTCGTAGTCGTAGTCGTAGTCGTAGTCGTAGTCGTAGTCGTAGTCGTAGTCGAGTCAGTCGTCGTCGAAGTCGCAGTCGCAGTCGCAGTCGCAGTCGCAGTCGCAGTCGTAGTCGGCATTGTCGTAAACATTTTCATCAAAAGAAGCAGCATTACATACATCGTCATCATCATTGTCATAATGTCCTTCGTCGTCATTGTCAGTTTAGCCAGCGTCATTGATATCATCATAAATATCATCATCGTTTCAACGTCGTCGTCGTCATCATCGTTGTCGTTACCGTCATCACCACCAATACGACCTCGACCACCAGTTTCACCACCGCAATGTTGTAAGAAACAAACCATGGCGCGAAAACAAACATTTCTGTACCACTAATGATAATTTGTCACACAAACATAGTATTTACTAGACACCTGTTTAGAAAACTGCTTTTAAGAACGACACCATATCGTATCGTTGGATATGGATAAACAACGGTCACCGGAAGAGCCAACTTACGCGTTAACGGAAGTCTCTCCTCAAATACCCGGATGTCGGTCAGCCGAGCGAAGATAGGGTCGCTCACCATTTTTACGTTGTTGTCTTTACTGATGTCAATTCTGTATACGGCTCTACAAAACAACGTCTCTTTGTTGTACACACATTTCACATTTCTGGAGAATATATCTTTTTACACAACAAACACACCGCGGAGATTACACCAATCTAGATCATATTTGTGTATGCCTGGCTTGAATAATGAATCGACAACCCTGTCGCTAACCCCAACCCAAACGTTGTTAATTTAGCGCATTTAACTAGAATACATTCCTGCTTGGTACGTTATGTTTTAACTGAAAACAAACGGTTGCTTTCTGTGGAATATGACTCTAATCTCTCGCCCGCAAGAGCCGAATGCATGCTGGGAAGATTGCGTGCACAGCGCCCGTAACGACCGGAAGACTCTGCCCAGACGGGTGGAAGGGGATTGGCCTGACACATCCTCATCTCCGTGGGAAGTTAGTTACCCAATTGCACCAACACGTCGAGATCGACATTGCAGACGGACACACGATAACGCATTTAACTAGGTGGGTAACTTTAAATGCAATATAAGGCAAGTGTGCGACCGAATTGGGTTATATTTGTGGGATATCGCAGGGAGAGTCGTAAAACTAGACGTGGTAACCCGTATCTACCACGCCTCCATCTGGCGGTGAAACGAAACAAATTCCTCAATCGTTCACTGGAGCGTGACCAAATATTTGAACAAAAGTGGCTATGCAAAGAAAATTATCTTTTGAATACTCAACATAGTTAAATTTTCCGCAAAGGTGTTCCTTATCACTGTATTATTCCATTTAAAATCCATACAGTCACGATTACAGTGTCGAAATCAAGAACTTTCTTCACGTGTGCAACCATACGCGTCTACCTACTGCGACTCAATACTCACTTTTTGTTCCATGCCGTGAAGTAGATATAAATGTCCGTGGCAGCCAGTGCGTAAATCTCCTCGTCAGTGCCGTTGAAGAGAATACTACTCTTTCCCGTAGTAATGTTTACTGCCGTAACACGGCGCAGCTGTCGATCTCCGTAATAAAGCATATCTCCTAGAAACATACGTGTCGTACAATAGTTGAATTCTGAATAACAGTTATAAAAGGTCACCCTTAACATTTTGCCCCGGGAATGTTGGGAACATTTTATTTTGCGTTACATATAGTATAACAACTACGAATAACGTATAATGATGTACCGATGTGGATATGAAGGAAGGATAATAAACAAGCAAATTTATTTAAGCAAACGTTTCTAATGTTTGGGATGTAAAATGACATTTGCTACATAAGTAAACAATAAATAATATAGAAGAGCAAGCGAACGAACGAAGCAACGAAGAAGGAATGAAGGAACGATGGAAGGAAGGAATGAAGATAGGAAGGTAGTAAGGTAGGAATGAAGGAAGGAAGGAAGGAAGGGAGGGAGGGAGGGAGGGAGGGAGGGAGGGAGGGAGGGAGGAAGGAAGGAAGGAAGGGAGGAAGGAAAGAAGGAAAGAAAGAACAAACCAACCAATCAACCAAAGAATTGCTTGATTACATTGTTCTCCTCAGGTGTTCCTAACTCACCCCCGTGTGACACGGCTATGCCCGTGGGTGTCTTCGTGTCGTTGACCACGACTCGTCTCGCGGTCCCGTTGAGATTCGACACTTCAATCTTCCCCGTCGGCTCCAGTGAGCTCCAGTACAGTAAACTGGACGGACAAATCATACGACATAGTGTAGTAATGTATAATAGTAACAATGACAAGTGCTACAAATAGTTTTGTTTCAATAACCGTTACAACTACAGGCAGAAACAAGGAAACTTATATTAATTATAAATACATTATTATGACCAACATTTAGGAAGATGCTAGCAGTGATATGTTTGATGATGGATGTCAGATGTCATGTCCACCTAGGGGAACGATTATGACAACATTGCATCACATGAAACCTACCTTGCGTTATAGTCAACAAAGATGGCGAATGGATGCGAAATTTTGGAGACGACTACTTCTGGATCACCGGCTGTGTCCACACCCAGCGAGATCCGGAAGATTGCGCCCTTCTTAGAGTCCGTGTAGTAGAGGAATTTTGACACCGGATCCAGGGAGATTCTCTCTGGATACATGTCTGTGGAGACAAAACACCAGTTTGGGTCTTTGCGTGTTTGTCGAAATCACAGCCTAAGTTGGCGAAAGATGATTATGTATGCCAAACTCTGTACAAGGACTATGAATGAGTAACTAGATAATACATCGTTATGGACGTAAACGTTAGATGACGGAGTAAGTCAACATTCGAAGCTGCTGAAGAAGTGATGTCATTAGTAAAGGAATGTGGAAGTAAGTGTTAGAAAACTTGGGATGTCAACGTGTTGTCTGCGTAAGCAAACATCAGAAACACAAGAAAGAAGAGTATAGTAGATTGTACACATCCGAAGAATGAAACGTAACTGAGATAGCATACAATAAACCGCAACAGGCAATTACATTATTCGATAGCATTGAACTTGTATGACAGCCATCTATAGCTGTAGTACTAACAGAGCCGATAAGTCGAATTATCATCCAAACGATGAAGACAAATAAAACTATTGGTGGGTTAATCGCTCCAGCCCATTCTTTAAAATATACTATATCGTCTAGATACTTGTAAATTGGAGATGGCGAATATTTTCTTCAAAACGGGTTATATATTTTCATTTATATATGTTCCGGGTTTAGTTAGACACATATTAAGGATATAATTCAGTAACCTTTGCTATGACGGATGAAGATGAATACTGTATAACAAAGCCGACCAAATGTGGCATTGTTCTACATTTCAAACGATCTTGATCATCCAAGATGGCTGCCGTTCTACTACAAAATCCTCTCACCAGCTGACCGCCTACCTTGCGTAACCTGCAGCAGGACCAGTTCGTGGTCGTCGTGCGCTGATGACCTCTTGATCTGTCCGGCGCGTCTGTCCAGCCAGTAGAACAAGGCCAGGGCCGGGTCATAGTCGACACTGACGGGGTAGTCCATCAACGGCAGCTTCACGCCGCTAGGAGTTCCGGTGGTGGCGCTCATGCGCAGTTGATACACCTGCTTGTGGTAGGGGTCGGGGAACAGCGCAAAGAATCGGTCTGTCACGTCTGCAAGGAAAGACAATAAGTTTTGTTATAACTGAAAACGAATGGGTGTGGACAGTGGTATATTGACGAACAATGATGGGTAGACCACAGCACCCATTATAACGCAATTTCAGTGGCTGTATGATGACATGTCAGAGTGGATCAATCCACCACAACATATCCTGCTGAGCTTCACAGAAAAGACAGCAGACTGACGCAGACTGACAATGAACATGATTTTCATATGACCATCCTGGTCAAAGGATGAGTCAATAAAGAGAGAGAGAGAGAGAGAGAGAGAGAGAGAGGAAGAAGAGAGAGCAAAGAAGAGAGAGAGAGAGAGAGGGAGGAGCAAGAAGAGAGAGAGAGAGAGAGAGAGAGAGAGAGCAGACAGACAGACAGACAGACAGACAGACAGACAGACAGACAGACAGACAGACAGACAGACAGACAGACAGACAGACAGACAGACAGACAGACAGACAGACAGACAGACAGACAGACAGACAGACAGACAGACAGACAGACAGACAGACAGACAGACAGACAGACAGACAGACAGACAGACAGACAGACAGACAGACAGACAGACAGACAGACAGACAGACAGACAGACAGACAGAGAGGATGATGTGGTTTGATCACAACAAATACTGATATAATGAGGTGACGATATTTTTGCATGTACGCATTTTAGCTATTATACTAACTCGAACGTTTTTTCAAGACATATTTGCACGTAGCATAGACTAACATGGGAACAGTGGGTGTCTGTCCTCTATAAGTAGAGGACGACACGGACGACGCGTTACGAGTGATGTTGTGTCAGCGGTGAGTCTTACCCGAGTCACACGACTTTCCATCTTTGTTCAACGTGAAGCCGATTGCGCAGCCGCACGTGTGACCACTGGCGGAAGGAAAGCACAGCTGCTCACAGTCCGTGTCTTCGCCGCATGCGTCTGTACACATAGCGTACACATAAATAACACACATACATACAGCAACTGGAGAGGCCGCTGTCTGTTACAATAATTGCGGCAAAGCCATTTTCGTCTACAATACAGTGGCATATATTTTAAGTATATTGTCACATGTTACTTTACATGTTACATGATAATTACGTTGCCGTGCATTGCTGTTATGACTTTGGAGGTCCTCGTGTTTTCCCATCCGTGTTAAAAATAATTTAAAGTAATTTCTGCATAACATTATTATTGCAGTATTAAATTAAATAGGTTTATTAGTAGGTTTGGCCTTTCAATGACAACTTACGCTATGGAACAACTAACAATTGAATTGGTTTCCCATCGCTTAGAATACTGCTATCGTGTATTGTTTAGTCGGCAGGTGACATCAATAGTTTTCGAGTTAATCGCCATGTGGCGCCACAGGTAGTGGAACCTACTTGTCGTTCTTGGCTGCAGGTAACGGTCGTACGTGACGACGTCGTATGATTGCGTGACGGATGAGTTTGTGAAGACGGTGTTTGTCATCGCCTCCCCTGTCGTTCCCAGTCCTACACATATCCCTTTCTTCCCTTCCGTCCACGTTGCATATTCCTGCAGAAACGTGTGGAAATATGTACTAGAGTCGACAGCATCGACTTAATGTTACAAAGTTAAATCACTAGAAAAAATCTTAGACCAAACACAACAAAAATGCGGTCTACTTAACTACAAAATGTAGATTTTTTTAATTGTTTGACTAGTGTACTATTACTAATGCTCACAGACGATTAAAAACTAAGCTACTAACATAAAAAGACGTTTTTTGTAAGGTGGGCGGCAACCCATTAACAATAAATGAACAGTAAGCGCCGCGGAAGGATTTAAAAGGAAAGACAGGAAATTGCATTGGAAGACGACACCGCTGTAATGAGAAAGTTGAAGACGAGCTAAGACCGGAGTGCAAACAGGCTATTTGGGGGATGATGCTATCAGATAATCGCGTCACGACAACTCACGCGTTACGAGAACAGTGTAAGTATAACAATGCATTGCGTGATACTGTAGACTCAATTGTAGAGCACGGGTCGTCTTACCTGGAACACAGTGACGTCGTAAATACTACTTCCGGTTGCTTTAATGGCCACCGCTCTGTGTTCGCCGTCGATGTTAGTGTATTCGAGCTTCGTCGCGTCTCTGTTCACCCAATACAACCTACACAATGCAGATATGCCGTCAGTTCACGCACGATTAACAGCAGTATTGCAGTAATTGTATTACTGCAAGTAGTATTCTAGCTTTATACTTCGAAGAAGGTCGTTATGCCGCTTTAATGATATCTACATAATCTGTACTGTTAAACATTTGTTTTCTACATCACACAAGCGCACACATGCACACACACCTGGTACATACGTAAACACACATGCGCACGCCACGAACGCGCACGCGCACGCGCACGCGCACGCGCACGCACACACACACACATACGCCCACACACACATACCCACACACACACACACACACACACACACACACACACACACACACACACACACACACACACACACACACACACACACACACACACACACACACACACACACACACACACACACACACACATACACACACACACACACACACACACACCACACACAACACACACACACACACACACACACACACACACACACACACACACATACACACAAACACACACACACACACACACACACACACACACACACACACACACACACACACACACACACACACACACACACACCCACACACTCACACAGTTGAAATATTCCAGACAAGGCAAACGTGTTCCATATCTTGCCAGATGTTAATTTGGTTAAACCTGTTTAGAGAATTATGAAATTTTAATAATACTCTACCCGAACAGTTACGTTCAATTTAACTCATGATAGTCGTTATGTCGCCCTTTAAGCAATTTTGAAAAGGTATCGTTCCGACGATCTGTCGTGAATGAACCACGGGTTATTGAACTTTTGCTTTCACTGTCGTTTACAAAAATAACTTCGTGTTTGTGTAGCGTATTAGAGTCTGCCGTCTTTCTTGGTGTATTTACTGATTCAATCTTGATATGTCAACAAACAACTCTCTTTAAACTAAGTAACATAATGTTCGGTTTTTGAAACCAGCTTGCTATTGTGGCAACAGGGTGAAGGTAGTATTTAGCTATTTGTTCACATACATACACACACATCTATAACAAAATGCTTTAAAAGAAACAATTCCTCTACTACATCGCAGGGATTACAGTCAGTACAAAAATATAAAGAAGAGCGAGAAGAGAGAAAACGAGGAATAAAAACGACTGACTATCTGAAGAAGAGATGACAGAAGAAGGGGTAGAAATTGAGGAAGAATACGGGAAAAATCGGAGGTATACGAAAGAGAATGAAGAGGAAGGATGAAGAAAAACAGAATGAAAAAGAAGAATGACACTCAAGGCAGAAGGAAAAAAGGAGGACTAAGATGGAATAGTAGGAAGATGACAGAAGAAGAGGAGGGTGGAAAGAAGGACAAGGAAGTGTAATAAGAAGAAGGATAAGATGAAGTTGGACGGTAAAAAAGAAAAGAGGAGGATGACTGAGGCGAAGCAGAAGAGAAAAAAGAGAGAGAAGAACCCTGATGACGAGGCGGAAGATGGGAGGAGGAGAAGAGAAATAATAAGAACGTGATAAAGATGAAATGAGTGGTTATTGTCGACAAGTGGTTTTGCAAATATTTCTGAAACTTACCTTTTCATTCTTGGATCGACAACCAGGCCCTGTGGTGACGTCAGATTGCCAGTGACGAGTGTCGTTGCGTCACTTCCATCCAGTCTCGAACGACGTATTTCTCCCTTCGTCCTTTCGCTCCAGAATAACCACCTACAGGTAAACGTACACGCCAAACATTTAGTCAACTGTAGTAGTAAACAACAAATGTGTTTTGCTTCCGGTTTGCGCGCGCAGTATCTTCAAATTACGGTTTCGCTAGACGCTGTCTGTTAAACAAATTCATAATTGTTAACGTGACTCCAAAAGTACCGCCAGCAATTTATCTTGTGCGTGAATAAAGATTGCATACAACGAAGCATTAAAACGAGTGTCGCCGACATTATAGTGTACATGCTCTGATTACAGATCGCTTATGTGTTGATGAACCCCAATACAGAGCGCGTGTATCTTCGCTTGGACGGACATTCAGTGACTTCGTGAGTATTGCCACTTAACGAGTATGTGCTGTGTTATGATGTGCTGTGCTAATCAGCGTACGTGACTCCGTCGGTCTGGTCTCGATGAGTAGGTGATGTGTAATCACAGTATTTCCAGTTTGTGCATCACACACCTATGTGTAGACTACTCATTGACTGTCACAGTTTTTATAGCTATCACGTCTCGCACCATCGCGTAACCACGTGACACTCATTCACTGAACGCTCGTTTGTAGACCGTGAAGATAGCATCAGACAAACGACGGGTTGCATCTATTTGAGCATACAAGTAACACACAAACGTTATCGTATGTGCCATGCCGTGGAAGGACTCCGTAATAGAGGGAAAAGTTGTTGACACCATCTGTTGACCTACTTTATGGATGTGACACCATGCTACGTTAACACAGGAGGTGGCTATTTGCTACCATTCCACGTACAAATGAATGTAAAGCCCTGATATCAATATTGTCAAAAGTACCTTCAATCTAACTGAATCTAATCGAATATAATATAATCTAACTTTACCCTAAACCTAATACTAACCAAAAACTAACCCTAAACCTAAATATATTTGTACATCGGAACAGCCATAAAAGTGCATTTGGACGTGGAGGGTTAGGCAAATAGCCATCGCGTAACGCGCACGATGATCACATGTGTGGTGCCACCTACCGGTAGGTTGAAAACCGCTCCAAGTTTACACCGAACAGACACCATGCGTTGTTACGGAGCAGACAAAATAAGAAAACTCTGATCATTGTAGTGATGGTGGAAAGGCATAAACAGCAGTTATCCAACAAGATACGGTCATCTCAGTACTTCACGCTCCAGTTTACACCATTATTGGAGCAGGGTCGAAACGGCAATCGTAATACCAAGATACAGATGACCAACGAGGCGCACATTTCCTCTTGTGGCTTCGATGGCGAGGGCATTGGGCCCTGAAACTGTACTTTAAAAAACGTACAAAGCCTGTTGCACGACTTCGTTGTATCGTGAAAAAAATGGGTGACCAGCTTCGACATCCTTTGTCCCTATAAGATCCTAGATACCCCATTAAACCCGTGCACCTAATGTCTCAGCCAGCACATATTGTACGCGAGAGCTGAACCCAACTGTACAACGCAGTCTTCCGTGAACTGTTTATGCCGTGTTTACATACACCGATTGTCCACTTCGTTGGTCAGACAATCCGACCGTACACAACATAAGGCTGTGATTGAGGTACATCACCCTAGCGAAAAAAACACCTTCTGTTACGAAATTGTGACACCAGAATGACCTCAATACTCCCACTGACCTGTTGGTCGGGTCGGCTGATACCCCCCTCGGTTGACCGGCGCTGGACACGAGTATCCGGTGGTAGCGTCCGTCCAGTCTCGATACCATGACGTGCCCAAGCGTGGCGTCTGTCCAGTACACGTTGCCGCTCAGCCAGTCGACGGAAATACCTGCGACAGGTAACAGGTCGTGTAGTGATGATGGTGACAGCGGCAACAATAAAGACAGCAACAGATGGAACGACATTGGCGGTGACAGTGGTGGTGACAGTGGTGGTGACAGTGGTGGTGACAATGGCGGTGACAGCGATGGTGACAGTGGTGGTGACAACGGTGGTGACAGCGGTGGTGACAGTGGCGGTGACAATAGTTGACGACAACGGCAGTGACAATGGTGGTGACAGTGGCCGTGACAGCTGCGCCGACAAAGTGGTGACAGTGTCGGTGATAGAACCGATGATAGTGGCGGTGACCATAGCGGTGACAGTGGCGGTGACAGTGGCAGTGACAGTGGCGGTGACAGTGGCGGTGACAGTGGCGGTGACAGTGGCGGTGGCAGTGGATGTGCAGTGGAGATGACAGTGGCGGTGACAGTGGCGGTGACAGTGGCGGTGACATTGGCGGTGACATTGGCGGTAACAGTAGCGGTGACAGTGGCGGTGACAGTGGCGGTGACAGTGGCTGTGACAGTGGCGGTGACAGTGGCGGTGACAATGGCGGTGACAATGACGGGGACAGTGGAGGTGACAGTGGCGGTGGCAGTGGCGATGACATTGCACGGTGACAGTGGCTGTCGCACTCAATAACGGTTTGAGAAGAAAAAACTCCACTAAGTTAATAATTGTGTATTATTTAGTTAACCAGGTGGCCTAAATTCGTCAACCTCTCTCAGCTTCATCCCCGTAAAATCAAGTTACAGTAATGCTCCCTGTCGACGACATCGCCTGATGATGACCATCTTGTCACTGACAAATGCTCCTTTGGTCAGTCATCTACTAAAACATAACTCTGGGCACTGCATTTGGGCGAACATCTCAATTGCAACCTTGTCAATGTGGGAATAATCACTTGCCATTAACATCACGCAACAAACTAGATAACGCTTCGTGGTCACCAGCACTTCATTCACTTGATATGACCAACATGCTCCCAATAACCACCCACCTTCCACTTGTCGCGTGCCGACCGTGTGCTCTGTCCATTTGCCAACATCCGGGTCTCCCCGGTAGATGACGTCACGGACCGTGTCGGAGAAGTACAGCAGATGGCGCTCGTAGTGGAAGCCGAGTGCCTGGACAGTGTTCATCTTATCGGTGACGCGACGTTCGTTCGTCAGTCGGGGTATCCGGTCGTCGATCGTGACGTCAGCCGACAAGATGGCGTCGCCCACGCTGTAGATGTAGCGGGGCTTGCTCTCTGTCATCGGAGAAAGGTGACAAGTTGTTTACTTTGTTCAAAATTATTTGTTTAAAAGTGGTAAAATGTAATGTAATGGCACAATTGACTCACTTGTCCATATTATCATATGTAGGCTCTAGATAAATAGATTAGTTGTTGTTAAATACACCGTGTAGTACGTTGTTAAAAGAACTCAATTTGACCTCGTGATTCTTCTACTTATATTCATACAGAAGTAAAACAGCGATGGTAAGTTATTAATATTTGTCAACGTAGACATCGTGTCGCCATTGATTATGTCTTACTAGTAAATCTTTTGAGACAGTATTTCAGTCTTACCTATACATGACTTTCCATCCGTGTCGAGGTAATATCCTTCTATGCAGCCGCAAACCCCTTTGCCATGTCCCGTGTTGAAGCACAATTGTTCACATTCTTTGTCGTCGCAATCTGCAATGAACAACGACGACATTGTGGTTTTGTGACATTTATAGCATCCAACCAACTCTTGGACAAAGCTAGTCTGTCGATCTCGAACACTAGTGTGACTTCTCTATTCGTCATGACTATTTAGTCATCCAACTGTAGTCGTATTGTTGCGACTTGGCGGGTAGACGTCCTGTAATTCACGAGAAGTATTGTTCGGCTTTAGTTCTGGAAAGGAAGAGAAGCCTTTTGTGCAGCATGGACACCTATATTACTTGTTCATCTGGTATCATAGGAATCCTTTTTGGTTCTGTCTTTGAGTTAATAGCTTTGTTATGTTAATTATTTATCACAACGTCTTTAGGCGGACTCTCTTTGGTAACCTACATTACGACTTTTCAGAGAAACGAGTTTGTTTTAGAAGTATGTTTTCATTCACGGGAGTCACGTGACATGTCCACCAGAGGTTTATTTCAACAAAAACATTATTCCTTGTTCATGGATAATGCTTTAATTAAATAAAGCATTACATGAGTTCTTGCGATAAGCCGTACGGTATAGGAATGATGGGAAAACGCCACAACGCGTGTCTCCAGTTTCTCCTCTAGACATTGTCGAACATCGTCATTGAGTATCGGGTAAACCGCCTGTTGAAGGACGAGTGTGCCAGTAAGGTGTAAGGGCCTACTTATGTCACCCCGACGTACGTAAAAAGACGATCGGGGGAATACGATAGACGTAATCCAAGAACCTATCGTCAATGGGCGAGGGACGAGGAAATGAACCCACCGCATCATTTGCAAGAGATACCACTTCCTAACTAATCGCTGTGCTACGGTGCTACAATGTTATCTTTCCTCCACGACCATCGTTAGGACACAACGCGTGGGAATGCACACGCTGCGACCACAAAGACGTGTGGCACAATGACGTGGCAATATTGTCTCTCCCACGGGTAGTTTGTCTTCGGTAATACGCCTCCGAAATGTTTATACAAGAACAGGGATATCGGGTGTGATAATCGCCGCTATTGTTAGAGTATTTCAATTGTGCAAGGCGTGCGTCAGCACAAACTGACACGATGGGAGGAGACGAGGAACTGTGGCGGAATATTAGGTGTCGTCCATTTGTCAGCAAGTCAGTCATCCGGGGTGCCCGCATGTATACAAGATGGCGTCGCGTTTCGTGTTTATCTAAGGGTGCGAGGACAAGGAAGTGTTCAACCGAGTCTTCTTCACGTCTCGGTTGCCTTATGGAGGATGTCATGGAGTTGGAACACCCAGCTGTGTTTAAATCACAACGTCATATTGTAAAATGAACGATCGCAATAATTGTTATGGTTGTTTATTACGAATAAAGTGACCCTTTGGTCTTGGAACGATTATTTCAGCAGCTATTTCCGCGATTATATATGTTTTCAATTGTGTATTTTTTAATGGGCGCATTCAAAATCAAAGCATAACAACAGACCGACTCATTTTATGATGTTTATACGGCTTGTCAAAAACATTAGTGAAACAGAAATATGCGAACTGGAATGGAGTCAGACAGGTTACAAAAGACGCGATCATAAGAGAACTATGTTGCTGTATCAACCATCACACCCGTTGGTAACAATTAAGGAAGACACGCTAAGTCGGTTCAACGCACCGAGATAGCTCAAAACTAACTATCGAACGGCGCGTCGACATATTTAACATGGCTATACACTATTATGCATTGTGTTTCGTATGAACAATCAATTTTTATTCCACCCAGGTCTAATTTTACTTCAGCCCCACTGACACATGTTGTTGGTGTGGTTGGTCCGGCCCTGTCATCAACAGTTGGGTCACGTCATTGAACACACGGCAAAGAAGCGCGCGTCAGTGGTAACGACATCTCCACACGTGCAGTTTGTCCTAACGTATATTAGCAATTCCGGCCAAGTTACGCCAACACATCTTCCTTATTGGGCAGTGTAGTCGTATACTCGTCACGTCTTCAACGGCCATGTTTGCCTCATTTGGCTACAGGCGTCAAATGTCACTGCGTAAATCAGACAACATTCCCACGCATGACAGTAGTCTTGTTTTCCCGTGGCTTGTGATACCAAAACGGGTTGTTAGTTAGTTCCCATGACCCCAAATACCTTTGAGCAGAACCACAAGGACATGTGTGGCGTACTTAAAAAGCATTGCATAATCTTGGCATTCGTAATTTTATCCGAAACTTGTTCATACTGTCGATCTTGTAATAAATGTGCTATTAACGCATGAATTATCATCGGTTGTTAGTGATGTCTAGTATTTTTATTGTCTACACAAACGAACCAATGCCACGTTTAGTAGCGTGTCTCCGTCACCATGCCTAGGATTTTTATTATCTACACAAACGGACCAATGTAACTTTAGTGGCGTGTCTCCGTCACCATGCCTGGGAAGGACCCTTGTGGTTTACTAGAAGTGGCCTATGAAGACTGATTTTAAAAAATGCTCCCACGGTACCCGTGTAGATTGATAAGTGTCGTAACTTAACTGTGTAGCAACACACAGTCAGGCGGCAAGCCAATCTACCCACCTAACTCACGGTTCAGCGACTCTGCAAATTGTTTCTCGTACTATCATAACACCCAACTCACGGTTAACCCACTCTGTAAATTGAATGTCGTGCTGTCGTTCTATCGTGCCACCCAACTCACGGTTAAGCTACTCTGCAAATTGGATCTTACAATAAAAGCATTACTTATAAGAATAAATATAACAATTGTTTAGCTCATTTGAAGGCTCATTAGACATGATCCGTGTCAGATAGTGCCAAGACTCCAGGCCGGTAGACGTGATCCGTGTCAGATAGTGCCAAGACTCTAGACCGTTAGACGTGATCCGTGTCAGATAGTGCCAAGACTCCAGACCGTTAGACGTGATCCGTGTCAGATAGTGCCAAGACTCCAAACCGTTTGACGTGATCCGTGTCAGATAGTGCCAAGACTCAAGACCGTTAGACGTGATCCGTGTCAGATAGTGCCAAGACTCAAGACCGTTAGACGTAATCCATGTCAGATAGTGCCAAGACTCCAGCCCGTTAGACGTGATCCGTGTCAGAGAGTGCCAAGACTCCAGACCGTTAGACGTGATCCGTGTCAGATAGTGCCAAGACTCCAGACCGTTAGACGTGATCCGTGTCAGATAGTGCCAAGACTCCAGACCGTTAGACGTAATCCATGTCAGATAGTGCCAAGACTCCAGACCGTTAGACGTGATCCGTGTCAGAGAGTGCCAAGACTCCAGACCGTTAGACGTGATCCGTGTCAGAGAGTGCCAAGACTCCAGACCGTTAGACGTGATCCGTGTCAGATAGTGCCAAGACTCCAGACCGTTAGACGTAATCCATGTCAGATAGTGCCAAGACTCCAGACCGTTAGACGTGATCCGTGTCAGAGAGTGCCAAGACTCCAGACCGTTAGACGTGATCCGTGTCAGAGAGTGCCAAGACTCCAGACCGTTAGACGTGATCCGTGTCAGAGAGTGCCAAGACTCCAGACCGTTAGACGTGATCCGTGTCAGATAGTGCCAAGACTCCAGACCGTTAGACGTGATCCGTGTCAGAGAGTGCCAAGACTCCAGACCGTTAGACGTGATCCGTGTCAGATAGTGCCAAGACTCCAGACCGTTAGACGTGATCCGTGTCAGATAGTGCCAAGATTCCAGACCGTTAGACGTGATCCGTGTCAGAGAGTGCCAAGACTCCAGACCGTTAGACGTGATCCGTGTCAGATAGTGCCAAGACTCCAGACCGTTAGACGTGATCCGTGTCAGAGAGTGCCAAGACTCCAGACCGTTAGACGTGATCCGTGTCAGAGAGTGCCAAGACTCCAGACCGTTAGACGTGATCCGTGTCAGATAGTGCCAAGACTCCAGACCGTTAGACGTGATCCGTGTCAGATAGTGCCAAGATTCCAGACCGTTAGACGTGATCCGTGTCAGAGAGTGCCAAGACTCCAGACCGTTAGACGTGATCCGTGTCAGATAGTGCCAAGACTCCAGACCGTTAGACGTGATCCGTGTCAGATAGTGCCAAGACTCCAGACCGTTAGACGTGATCCGTGTCAGAAAGTGCCAAGACTCCAGACCGTTAGACGTGATCCGTGTCAGATAGTGCCAAGACTCCAGACCGTTAGACGTGATCCGTGTCAGATAGTGCCAAGACTCCAGACCGTTACACGTGATTCGTGTCAGAGAGTGCCGCCGTAGAACCCTTGTGGTGTCGTATAAATCAACAGGCTGTCTTTTGTATCTGACGCTACCAACGAGACATTTATGCATCCACGCGAAACTGATTTGCAAAATGCATTCTTTTTATTCATACATACATGAAAGTGCAAGGTAGGACTATAACAACTACCAACTGGGCATTGTCGGGCACAGTTGATCCATAGCCAAAAAAGTTACCCCGGATTGGCGAACAATACCAGAGCAAAGATTTTTAAACGATTACGCGGCAGCAAGGTGACCGCATTCATTGTTCTGGCAGTTCAACCTGGTGCGATAAAAACATGTCTAGCTAATGAGTATGTCTCTGACCCGACCATGACCAGTGACTGTTAAGGGCAGCCATAAAAAATATATAAGATAAATAGACGACATATAAATGTAAATCTGTGTAGGCCTATGTCCACTCCACAGGGTTGTCCAAAGCACTTTGCATTTTACCAATTGCAGACCTGTTGAGCCACGATAACGAAGATGGTGACGACGTCATCATAGATAATTGTGGTTAATCATCACAATAAATGAGATTATAACGTTTGGCGCCATCTAGTGTGCGGAAATCGGTTTAAGATACCTCAATTATGGGGTCGTTGCGCCAACACCCAGAGGCGCGGCTTTGTGAAGGTGCAGGTCATTGGCCTGCGGGGCTGCAGGTGATTGTGTAGAGGGATGCCGACGGTCTACGGGCTGACTTTAAAGGAGCGACGTGTAAGTGGCGAACGTTAACTGCAGGCAGATGACGTGATAAGAGGCAGCGTCACATCATGGCCGCCGGCGTGACGCCGTGACGTCACACAAACGATCCCGCGAGATAAAACAGGAGTCGCTGTAAAACGTCGCGCACAAGACGGCGCGTACTGTCTACTCGTCTACCTTATAAGGTTCGATGGTTGTTTGTCGAACCAACGATCACCGTTTGTCGGTCTAAGACCCTAAATGCAAGTTTGCCGGTGAAATGGGTTGTACACTTTCGTTACTAAAAATATCGTGTAAATGAGATGACGTTAACATCACGTTTAGCAGACCCACTTCAAATGCATACACTATAAAGTAGGATATTTCTAAACTACGATTGAATGTAACCTGGAAATTCGTTCGTGACATCGAAAATAATACAGTCCCATGGGACTTTTATGATGGCGCATGAAACCTGTTTATTGCACCCAGTATCAAGTGAAGGGCAAGATTCAGTGATACAGTTGGTTGTATAATGCGAATGTTGATATAAATACACCGTGCTACGGCATTCAATTTGTCTCATCACATCGTAATAAGTGACCGGTTTTGTGATATAATTGTTTGTCGCTGTAGACGGTGCACTAAGATTGCCCAAAAGCTTCAAAGACGCGAGAAGATCTCACGATGAATACGGCTGATAACAAAATACCGCTCCGGTGTGCTCATACAAAAACGACGAAATAATTAGCAAGACTAATTGCCTTTTTATCTAAATTGTTGTATATGTTGAGCGCAACTGAGATGTTATCAGTGACACGTCAAAGATGGCGTCAGTGAGACACACTTGTTGATCTCCAAGTGTGTTTGTATTCTTTTGTAGATCCGTGTAGTCTTTAGTGTGGTAGTGTTGCTTAACCACATTCCCAAATCATGACTGCGTTTCTTGAATCCTAAACACCACTTTTATTGGTATTTTGTGTTATATTCTCGCCAAATATGCTGTAGACGTTCTTGAGTTACAAATGACTACGCGTTTATCTCCCGGTGGTTTTATTATCTTCTATCTAGAGAAAACAAGATGGCGGACAATGGCGTCACATGAGCACAACCACTTCTTAGGTTGATGTTCCTGGCAGTGGTGATAAACATGATAAAAATGCATATATAATATATGCGTAGGCTGATGCTTACCGTGTGTTACGGGGCTCTTAGAGGCCACAATGATGACGTCATAAATGGCGGCATCTATATCCCATTTCCTTAGCCGCGTTCCGGACGTTTTATCGTGCACATCCAACGTGAGTGACATATCAGTCGCCACGAAGATATAATCCTGACAAACAAACAACAATGAGTTGTACATTACCAACGTACGTGTTAGTTTCGTGGTCTTTATCAAATGAACATGGTTTACAGCAACAGACATAACAGAGTGTTGAATGGCGACTTATCGAGGCTTCACATTTTCGGTCTGCTATATATGTCGCTTTAGGAATCCACGGACCGAACATGGCGCCCGGTAACTTTGCAAAAGCGCACTATGTCAAATAGCATACCAAATGTCAATGTGACATGTTTAGTTGCAAATATGATCAAATAAGTAAATCATATTCGTGTTGTACATACACGTTTTCTCAGATAGTTATTAGTTATATATTAACTCAGAAGAAATAATTAACATATTCATGCAACTGCCATGCGCAGTCACGTGACTACTTTTGAGGAAAAAAACGAGGTCGTGTACCTTGAATGTTGTTATTCCGAGGTAGGTCCGCCCTATTCCGCCGCTAAAGTGTACTTTTTGGTCACTTCCGTTGTACAAGGAACTTTCGATGGTCCCTGCATTGCGGTCCACCCAGTACAGCCGCTTCTCCTGTAAGTCTGCCGTTATGCCTAGTGGACCTGTTGACGTCACGATCTGCTGTCTCCCTTCTCCGGCCAGCGTTGACCGCTCGATTCGTCCCTTGACAGGGTCGACCCAAAACAGCAATCTAAACGCGAAGAACGCAATTAGCATTCTATAGTTATGCAATATATATATTTTAATTATTAGAAGACAGGTAAGCGCAGGAAACTCACTGGCAGAAGGCGCAAGGGAAGGCCGAGAACATCTGGTGTATGAGGTGATGAGGACGTGGTACAAGCACTATGGGAGTGGGAAAAAGGAAACAATATATCCAGTGGAGAACAGTTGTCGATGGTCCATCAAGTCAGCAAGTTATGACGACATTGGTGATAACGATGATGACGATAGTCATAGCACTCATTGTCTTTGATGCTGACTGTTTTGCTAAAGTTTCAAAGCCAAGTTCTTAGCTCTCGTGATTTTGTCTCCGGGTTTTAGGTTTGCTCAAAACACGTTACATTTAACCCAAGGCTGACATGTTTACCATCATGTTATCATAGCTATCCTCTTTTAATATAAGACATGTAGAAGATCCTGATTTATTAAAATAAAAGTGTAATTAAATACATATCAAGGGCAAGATACGTGCGTTAGAACATCGAAATTGGTAAATTTTAGTTTATTTTCTTAGACCAATTACAAAGCCCTGATTAACATACGTTAGGGCGTTCATGCCATTAGAATATACATACATCACATTGCACATTCCCATTGTTTGACTAAATATGTATAGGTATTACAATACAAACAAATAGTTATAAAAGTGGATATGGTGATGGGTGCCGTTGAGGTTAACAAAAACAGTAGACGTTTTGAAACCAGATTTCAAACAATATCGTTGTGACTGGACAGTGGTCGTTTTTTTAAACTAGGCCCTCGTATCAGGACAATGTCAAGGTTTGAGCGTCAACTTCAAATGTACGAAGGATGCCGTGTCGAACAGCTATTAAGGCAGAATGGGGGGGAGACGCCGGGATAAAAGGGACAATAGAAAACAATACATTAGCAATACAATTCTTCTATCGGAATTAAATTCTCGGAAACCCGAGCCGAGAGACGCAATCTCGGTAAAGGTTACGCCGTCTCGAAATCTATAACGACCGTGCACTAGCAACATATAATTAAGTGTCGAGTTACAGTTTGATGTAATTTTAATCAACCAGAACGGCGTTCTACTGTTTTTACAGTCGCCAGCATACGTACGAAAGCGTTGATAGCGTCGATGGGTCCTTGGCAACAATGATAGGACATAATGAGTGATTGTATATGGGGCATCAGTGCGGTATATTTATCAAGACGAACATGTCTCCTGTTCGTGGAAAGCAAACGATTAATGAGACAGTCAGTTACTGTGGTAATTGGATGCGACAGTGAAGGTGTATCATGAATGGTAATTCAACACCGACGGAAGAGCTGTATACAGTGCATGCGTTAGAGAAGACGTTTAGAGGATCGATAACTAACAAATGTGTATTATACTGGGATGTTTTGGCCGGTGTTCTGATTGTTATTGCATATATGTGTTTGTTTCCGTCCGACATGTCCTGTCCACACTGCAACTAGATATGCAGCCCTAAATCGGGCTCTTGAGTCACATCAGGACACATGACCGACCATTAGAAGATGTCTTCCTTGTTTCGAGGGACCGCTGATGATATGTGTTTGTGACCTTTACACAGAATAGTAATCACTGGACATGGCGTAATGTGTTTACATACAAATTAGTTGATATAATAGTATTATCGTCATCGTCATATAAATACGCAATTCACATGTTAACAGTGAATTATGCTTCGTACGTCAGTCTGAACGTATCCTACCTTGACACGTGTATGAACACAGGACTGCACGTTCACAACATAATATGGTTGTTTTTATGTTTTGTGTGAAAAATGAAATCAGGAAATGGTTAATTGAAATAGATCTTTACTAACGTAACTGTTAAAATACAATGATTGATTAAAAAGTATAATAATAATAATTTGCACAAACCAGCATTTCCACCAGACAAATGACGACATGGTGTGACCATTTGCTTGCAAACAACGGCGTGGACGTGCGTAGGGAAGACTGCATAATTAGTTACGACAAGCGAGTGTGTATGCATATAAATCACACCCAGTTATCACCTGTACGTGCAAATTAGCTTTAGTGAAAGTAATCACCGACGCGTGACGGAGAACAACCGTCGAGTCAGCACGACCGTCTACCTGGCGTCTGTCGCACGTGTTTGATGCGAAATATAGGTCAGGGGTTAAGTTAGACACAATGGGTACCTGGTCGTGTGAAAGAACATCAAAGGTTATCATAGCGATGCCAGTGGAGAAGAGAGTGTGATATTCACACGAGGCTACAGACATAATATATGGTGTTGACTTCTTCTAATGTTCGTAGGAACGTACGACGTCTGGCTCCGTACGTTCTACGTCGTCTGTTACGTTTTCCGTAATTCATCTGCCCCGCTAGACATTCTAACATCGGCCAGAGTATCATATGTAATCTAACCATACCTATGTTGTCTGCTGATAAGTTTATGTTCCCCGTGCATATCTCCCCTAATGTACGTGTGTTCTCTGTTGTCAATATGACCTCTATTGTCCGTTATACGATCTTCATTGTTCAGGTATCGCTATCACCCGTCCCGTCCACGTTTCCCATTGTTCAACAGACATAATTATGATCAGCGTAGTTCATCTGAAACAGGTCCGTTGTATAAAACAATCATACACTCACCCTTCATACGGATCCAACGCAATCCCTTTCGGATCGCCGAGGTCTGTGTGGAACAGAATGCGGTACATGTTCGCAGCACGGCTACCGGACGCCACTACTCCGATCCATCGCTTCTTATAGTCGGTGAAATACACCATCTCTGTCATCCAATCGACGGCAATCCCATCGATTTCTGACTTCGCACCCGCCGCAAAAAGCATCTTAACACCGTCACCATTGTCGCCAGCTTTGAACGACGCAGTCCGAGATTGCCTGTAGATCGAATGTTTCGCCTTGTCGTTCCAGTATAGGTCATCTTTGACCGGGTCATATCCCAACGAGTAGATAGCCCCTTTGGGCACTATCATACTATGGACCATGTCCGTTGGATCGGATCCGTTGGCTACCCACTTTTCGAAGTCGTCACGGATTCCTCGCAGCTTCGACCAGATGTGTGACCGCTGCGACCACACGACGATTGGCGATGAGTCGGAATCTGGAAGACAAAAATAGAGACACACATTAACCAACATTGCGCAATAGGGTTCTATTTAAAAAAAAGGTTAAACGACACTACTGTTGTGTTTTCCTTTTTACAAACCACACATACATTGGTAGTTACACGAACATGATTTGTTTGCGACATTTCCGGTAACATAAGTGCGTTTATTAGACAGTCGTGTGGTAATGAATTATTACGTCAGCGTTGGTCTCCGATGTTACGTGATATCGATATATCACTTGCGCGTGTACATAATGCGTGTAGTGTACAACACATGAAAGAGCTATTGCACTCTTGTTTCTTGGATGACAGCGCGATTGATGAGCGTTCGCACGCCGAACCGTGTCTCTGTTGAAACACCATCGTGTAGTTCGTCTCCACAATGGTTCCCACGTAGGCGAACTTTCGGCACACATCTTGCAAGTTATTGTCGAGACAAATCACCGGTTTCGAAACACAAGTCATTCGCGGTCCACATTTGCAGACGAGTTCAAGTGATCAGACACAGTTCACTTGTGTTACACGTCTACAGAGTAATGTTTTCATTGTGTGTGGCTTATAGCTTCTATAATGCAATATGCCAAATCGGTTCTTAAATATATTCTAGAA
This sequence comes from Ridgeia piscesae, assembly GCA_025642075.2. NCBI lineage: Eukaryota > Metazoa > Annelida > Polychaeta > Sabellida > Siboglinidae > Ridgeia > Ridgeia piscesae. The sequence continues at coordinate 27,622 of JAODUO010000381.1, forward strand.
TGTAAGTCGGCGTTGTGGGTCGGTGGAGTGTTTGGGGAATAACTCATGTTACTCAATAAATAACTGTATAAATAAAGTATGTGTGATAGGATGGACGTTGAGTGAAATGTTAAAGAGAAACGCAGCACATGTATAAAGCAGCGGTTGTGTTCTGAGACAAAATGCTTCTGTGTTGCGTCAACTAACATTAGACACACAACACACGACGACACATCAGGTGAGGGACTCTTTCAGGTATTGCTGGGTCATGTGGTCGTCCACTACGTCTATGTTGTCACATTTGCTGAGCAACATACAAGCTAACGGAACTACAGCCTTTCTATGTCTCTCTCTTGCTTTCTCTCTTCACCCCTCTCCCTCACCCTCTCTCTATCTCTCTCTTTCTACCTCTCTCTTGTCCTGTCTCTCTCATATGTTCCTGAATTGATCATGTTGCCTGCTGACTCCCTATATCCGTCTCCACATGGTGATGAACAAAGGTACAACTATAACCCACGAGTCACACACGTCTCTAATGATTTCTTTGTGTTCAAATGAAATACGTCAAACCGTATATCTGTCTCTTCCACATGGTTAAACATAGTTCAGAAAAACCTTGTGTTAATACGTGACGACTTTTTACAATCCACAGCCTTAGCGGAAATAACATCACAATGATTAATGTGTTATGCGTTTGTCTTATGACAGAAATGCTTTTTTCAAGCGACTTGAAACAATATTACGAGTGTCTGCGTGCAACACGATGCATACAGAAATAACCTGTAATTAGTCTTACTTACGTTGACTGGTTCTAGTTTCACAGTTATTAAATCGCAGTTGTGTTTGTTTTTAATTTTGACTAAAACATCGTGTTTTTGTAATCTTGGCTAGATCATTGTTCTATTGTTTTATCTTAGTGCGCAATACAACTAGATACTGAAAACTGGCCTGCATGTGTAGTCGTATATTAATAGCATGGATATAAAACAGCTTATTCTTTATGGGTAACGGATGTGACCCGAGTTAACGCTGCTAATTTCATGGTGAGTTTGATTCATTCACATTATGCCGTATTGCGTTATGTTATACGAAAACACCGCGTAACGCATCGCTTTATGAAAAAAGTTGCTTCTAACCGCAATACATCCTGGACCAGTCAATCGTTTACAGAGATTTCGCAAACCACTGGTCGAGATAACGTTTTTCATTGATCATTGATAAAGTGCAACTCCTAATAGATGCTTTCTCGGTATCCAAGCTGAGACTGATTTAACATGTCGTTTTTACACCTGAACTATTCAATAATGAACTGACCTGATTGTCAAAGTGAAGAATGTTCTGACTTTTTAGTTAGGCAAGATAAGAAGTATCTGTCCTAGACTATGCGTGCATTGTATCAAACAAGACTGAACAGCCATTTATGTTGTGTTTCTTTTTACCTCCAACATAGCTAGCAATTTGCCAGTGTTTCATTTCTTTTCAACAAAGATAATGTCAGAACTGGTTTAAGGATGGTCCAAAGTAAGTGCACTTAACGAGAAGAAGAAAACAAAGAAGCCAGACAAATACAAAGTCGTTGTGTCGATTTGTCATCGTTTTTTCTTCTTTGCGATCACAATAAGTATCATCAAGCGACATTTTGCGTCTAGACAGCCGCTAAACTGCACCAGGCAGTGCGTGGTGTGACGGACAGCGGCGGCTATACATCAGCGTGTTGTTATCACGTATCGCGTCTAGCCTAACAACTTGAGCCAGTGGGGTGTCTTTCGTTGTCTTCTGCTCCAATGATTTATAGCGGTTTCTCGTCGTATGGCTGATAGTTGACGCGTAACTAACTGCCTAATTGAGGACAAAGGTATCCCGTACGCTGGATAAACATTCGGGGTTGACTCTGTCGTACCTCGGACCGTAAACGCCCCTGGAAACTATGTTCTCTTTGGTCTTGTGTCAACGTTTCACGGTCGTTAAAGCGTCAACACACAGAGAACGATGTTTATGGAGCAGTGTCGGTGTAAATATAGTCGTATGACAATAAATTGGTTATCTTGCGGTAAATGTCCACGAACATAAATCTGAATGGCAACGTTTACAGTTTAGTGACGACAAACGACTACGGTGACAATGATTATGAAGACAAGACCACCCACATGATGAAGACGACGACGATGATGATGATGATGGTGATGATTATAACAATGATTATACATACGTGCACCAACTGTATAGCGTCCAAATTACGGATTGACGCAAGTGACACAGTTCAACATTTAGCCCGAAGCTTTGAAAACGAGACCTGCTTGTTAAACCAATAACCGTTTACTTCCTTGGGGCTAGACCGACAACGTGTGAATTAACGACCCTTTTAAGACACATCAAATAGAGGACACAGCCTTCGGACGTTCATTGCTCTCGAGTTAAGTCAGTTGTGACAATCAGTTGGGCACGCGAATCTTTTTGGCTGATGTTAGTAAATGAATAGCGCAATTGCGTTATTATATTGCACTGTTGAGCTACAGCGCGGCACCGACAATGTAACTCAAGTTTAATGAACTTAAAAAACCGAATCGATGTCTGTCTCAGTTGTGGTGGTAACCGTCAATTTCGGTAATGTAAATATTATCCCTATGTAGTTTTCAATAACAATAATGTTTACTGACTCGAATTTGCATGATTACAGAATAAACAACTTGAACATGTCCATATTTTGTGTATCCCTTTCTATATAAATTCATGTATTCTGTTTTACATAACTGTTTAATCTAACATTGTAACATGTTGCACAACATTGTATATGCGATCTCCCACATTTCGCGCCTATGAGGTCGATGATTTGGTTAGCTCATTGTCATAGATCACTCATTATATAAGTTTGTCTTTTAACAGGGTCATACAACCTACTTTCGTGGCGTCCCAGTTAGGAAACCCATTGATAAACTGATTTGACCACCAGACCATAACAAATCAAACTGGTTCGATCTGTCATGTGTCTGATGCATGTGCATTAGTTTCAACCATAGCAAATGAGTGATTATTTGCTAACAACAGATAACATTGTCGATGAAAACAGTACTGGCATTACATTTGGAGTGGGAACCATTTGATAGATAACCTCCAAACATTTACCGTCTCACATTGGTGCTTGATATAAAAATTGCCCGCTTTCTATGATGTAAATTTTCCTTCTCTGATGCGTCAAGATAAACCATAACCACGTGTTTGTAACGAGATTTTAATGACCTCGTTGCATAAAGAAATAAAAAAATTGTCCACAGCCGATATACCAGAATATGTAAAAACTTAACAAAACAACGATACCTCTGTGTAATCCATATGGTTAAACGTCACAGTATTTATTTATGATGAGTAAATAACACACCACATACAATAAGGACTCCACATCTCGACGGTTCCATCTAAACTTTCGACTTGCGCATTTTGCGAGCATCTGTACCATGTGACGCCACGGGTGATACGATTATACGAACAATTCACCTGGTTGCTCGGGCATGACCAAATGGCAAAAATTGCCGCACATTGATACCTTCAACATTCGTGGACAGACAAGGAAATAACGTCTTTCCTCCAGTTTATGTAATAAATCCGTACAACGTGAGAGACACAGGTATCGGTCATTGATCTTGGTAACAAAAAACGACTAGGAATTACACTAGCAAAGAAAGAAACATGTTGGTCACCGAAGATGTCTTGCAAGAGGAAGTCAACAGTCGACAGGTTGTCTAGTTTAGAGGATATGAGGACAGTAATATGGCAAAAACACATACGACGTTGACAGGCAATATACATGAGCAAAAACACATATGGACGACAGCCGGTGTACTAGAAGCAGAGTCGGTAATATAGAGTTGATACTGAGACGTGCAGAGGAAACAAGAAACGCTATATACAATGAGCACTGTGTTGAACTCCGCCACAGATATGCCAACGACTTGCGGATTTTTTAACCGAGACTGAAGCTTCCTTGTTCTTTGTCAAGGACGAACTGTTTGAATGGAGTAAGCAGAAACTATAATACTACCTTATGGACGTACCGGCAGAGAGATATACAGATCTCATTTGAGTTATGGAATATCGGGACAAAACCAGGACATATTTAGTCGATAAACGAAAACCGGATGATGCTTGTGGATACATATGTGCTTGACCAGACCTGGGTGGCTTAGCAACGTGCCAAATTAACGGAGTTATCAAGGTGCGAAAGTGATCGTAATGACACAGACTATTAGCAATTGACTTGAGCTCAACCATAAGTGCGTTGCAATCAGTCATACAGGATGCGGACTTATTGTCGTCTTGCCAAGTCTATTTCTGGATAATTTTGTCACCGCAAAGCACGAGTCCATGTGTATGAGTCGTGTGAGTTGTGGTTAGTGACATTGCCCAAGACTGTGGCGACAATCCATCAAGATTCAGTTCAGGAAGCTGTGGTCACGGCAAAATAAGGTGGATCGACCCGGACAGGTTAACCAAAGAGGGGCGGGTTGATAGACATATGGGGTCGGATCAAGTACCAGCACCGCAACGTATGTGTACAGATGCGACGGTGCAGAGGTCGGCGAACAATGGACATCAACTGGACACGATTCACACGAAACGAAAACAATAAAAGTAAATATGTAGCTGGCGTGCGGCCATAATTAGAGTAGGTTTTGTGTTTTGAAATAACCCGTTGTTAACATCGATGTGATGATAAAAAAAACATAAACAAGCAACGGCCATAATTAGAGTAGGTTTTGTGTTTTGAAATAACCCGTTGTTAACATCGATGTGATGATAAAAAAAACATAAACAAGCAACGGCCATAATTAGAGTAGGTTTTGTGTTTTGAAATAACCCGTTGTTAACATCGATGTGATGATAAAAAAAACATAAACAAGCAACGGCCATAATTAGAGTAGGTTTTGTGTATTGAAATAACCCGTTGTTAACATCGATGTGATGATAAAAAAACATAAACAAGCAACGTCATAATGTTAGCATTACCGTCAGATGGAGATCTGCTGACGACGTGAGCGTCATTTTGATTGGGAATTGGTTAAAAAAAAATTACGAATAGGAGTTGTTTTTGTTGGTCGCTCCCGGTCATAACTAATAACCTCGCACATCCATCAGTGGCAGATATGTGTGACAACCTGGCTCTTTGATACACTGCCGAATGCATTATATGCAATTTCGAACTCTTAATCACAGTCATCTATCAACGTCAGTGGCGTTTCGACAGGCTGCCAACTAGAGCGTTCTCACTGGTGGTATTTCGCGGCGCGGAATATCGGGTATCTTGCATAATGATACCTCACGCTAACACATATTGCTGCTTTGCGTGTGGATGACGAACCATGAAGAGCATTGCCCCACTGGCGCACGATGCATTGATAACATTGATGCCAACAATACTATTACCTGTGCTGCAACTTCCATGTTGTGGGATGGAGTATTTATGTTGGATTGCAATCCCGTACAAGGTGGTATAATTTATGGTCAACCAATGTGTAGCTCTCTTATTCGAATCGAACGTTGATCGCTAAAGCTGCACAGTGGTCTTCCTCGTTGTTTCTGTTGTTCTCTACAGGAACAGTATTGTCGAGGCACACGTTCTTTCTTTCGACAGTTTCCTATCTGCAGCACCTCTCTCCATTTTCCTCCCTTTCCGGTCTTCTCGTGTCCCTTCTATTGCAGGTTGATAAACGTCACTCTGGTGGCGTTGAATGTGTACTTTCTATTGTCTTTTGCCACGAATTGAATAGTTACAACATTACCACAAGATGAGAAAGTCTCATGTAGAGATGCAGTTTGGGAGATGTAAGATGGTACAACAAAGAAGGAATAAACTACCGGTTACCGTCCATATGTATACGGCCCTCCTCTCTCTAATTCGCATTGTGTTCCTCTTTGAAATTGTTGTTGCTACCGCAGTTGTTGTAAGATAAGAAAATTAGCGTGTGCAGCAAAATAGTTTAGTTGTGGTCAAAACCTCTAAATTTAGAGTGTTGCGTGTTTGGTTGTGGTTTTACTTGGCAATGAGACAACTTTGTTTAAACCCGACTTGGCAAGAAGCCGGATTCGCCCAGGATAAAACTATATGCATATAGCCTAGGGTAGGCGGACGAAGTGAACATTTAACTTGCCTAATCGGCGTATGTCATCAAAAAGGTAAACACTAACTTAGAATAACTACATTCTATGATTCCTAATGTATGCTATTGAACACCCCTCGTTGCTGAGTTCAGCAAGTACAATGACTACAAGCGAGTGCATTCTGGAAAAAACGAATTGGCTCAATTGCAAAGTGCAAATTCGGTGTGAACACACAGACACAGTGGTTCCTTACAATATGACAAGCAAAGTTGAAATTAGGTTGGGTGGCCATGTGAATCCGATATTGGAGCAAAGAAAAGTATCAGCGACAAAGCGCGATGCACTGACTGACCGACCTTCCTATGTCCAAGCCTCATTCTCACAAATGATGTTCTCGATCTGTGCCGCTTGCTACGGACAAACCTTTTCTTATTCGGTTTAAGCTGTCAAGATGTAAGAGATATATTTATGACGTACTCGTGTCGCGAGTGTGAACGTAGAGGTGTGGCCTTTGGGACTGTCAACAGCCGAGAGCGAGATCGCCCGGTCCACTACACGACACACGTAGACGCCGGCTGCTTTTGAATTTCATTATTTCGCCAGTTGAATATGACGTCCGGAGAGCATTCAAATCGGTTGTTTATTATCAGTTGGTGATGTTCGTATCAGTTGTAGTTGGACTCTGACCGAATTATGATGACCCGATTACTCGCACAAACACGTACGCTCAACCTGTTTGCGATTGCCACACAGGACTTTGTTATAAAGGACATCTTACCCCAGGACAACGTATTGAAACGCAGGACCTTTTTTCCACACATATGAACATGAAAACGATGTCTGTGTGGAAAGAAGATTGTTTATGTGGGTCGAAGTACGGGTGTAAGCCTACGTAAATACTGTGCTTAAACAGCGGTATAATCGCTACCGAGGTGTCTCTGTGATGTATGTATACATTTCGGCAAGACGACAGTAAACACAGGTCACTCGGTACGCTGCAGAAGCCAATAGACCGTGACGACAGCCAGCCGCGAAACATTCAGACGTGGTCTTTGTGAGCGCCTGTTTCAGTCAACGATTAATGAACCATCAGAAGACGAATCTCAGCGGGAATTCTTTTGAGTAAAAAACACAGACACCGACGGCGGCAACGCGTTGCTGCCGTCGACACCAGGCGCCGTACAGAAGGCAGGGAACACAACGAGACCTCCGTGGATTCATTGGTGGTCTTCTAGTAGGTGTGCCTGTTCCATTCTGGTCAGAGTTCTGTCTTCAATCCGACATTTTGAAAGGAGGAGCATCGCAGA
>JAODUO010000381.1:40000-52500 GCA_025642075.2 Ridgeia piscesae
GGCCTTGTCAGCACCTTAATGACCTCCGTATAACATGTTATTAGATGCACGTCCAGAACAATCGTGTCACGCTTCCGTGGTCACAGCGCTGATAACGGACACAGTTCGGTGTCCAGTTAAGAGGTGTCCGAGCCAGGACACACCGTGGGCCATGATTCTTGTCGGTCGGTTTGTCTTTCAAGTAAGTCGGACAGAAAGTCTGGTTGTCGTCCGGTAGTTCAGAAGTCGTAACACATCAGTCATCTATTGATAACCTCGTAACATATAAACAGCGGGCTAATGAATTTAAATGATATGATGAGGTTAACAACAATACTTTATTATGGAAAGCATCAAATAGCTTCTAATGGAAACTAAATGACGATAAAATCAGATGAATAAGTCGTGCAGAGGCGAACTTATCTGTATGGTGACCTTGGACATACGGTCACCTCGCAATTGAGGCCTTCACAGGACACTTCAAAATAATGTATGTTATAGGAGAGTATAATATATTAGTTTCGCTAACACGGTTTCCTTTCGAATGGGGTCTGATTGGTTCAGTCCCAACACAATGACCATGACAGTGAGCTTCTATCTTCGATCCGATGAGTATTGTCAAGTCGCCAGCAGCCTCAGAGGAAGATAAACAGAAGACAACGGGGCCAGACACCTGTTGATTGTGACACAGGAAGTGGACATGAAGGAGATTTGCCACACCTGGAGTGAACTCACGACAGAACGGTTGATTGTGCATGTGCACGCAGTCTCTAGTGGGCGAGAAGGTCTCAACGCAAGACAAACAGAAGCACAAAAGATATGCAGTGCGTTGGTCCAGAAAGCTCGTAATGCAAGCATTAGAAAACCGTGTCTGAGATTCCGTTTGATGTCAACGTTGACGTCCAGTTTCGGGCAGCAAGAAGGAGGAACGAACAGAATGTAGAACTGTCGATATAGGTCATGCACTAATAGTACCAAACAACAGTTTTGTTCTACGAGGGTGGACGTCATAAAGAGAGCCCAAACGATCAGTCACGAAACATATCGCTCACAGTTGTAAAACCATTAAGGGCCATTAAGACATTTACCAGAAATAGCGGGAATGTGTCGATCAAGACTATTTAGTCAGCAGCACAATGTTGATGCATAGAGTCGACTGTGCATGATGTGAAGATACAGACGCGGGGACAGACGACAGTGACAATACTAATAGCCACGACGGACTGCTCGTACTCATAGAAATCACTTTTCATCGGCAGTTGCAGGTGCTGCAATGTAGTTGCTTCTGTGACGAGTTGTACTGGTTCAGTCGTGTAATAAATCCTCCGAATGAAACAAGTTTGAATTTGAATCGACACAACGCTATACATAATACAAGGCGAATATTATTGCATGAAAATATTCATGAAAGGAATTCGTCACGTCATATGTGTAGTCATGCAGTCGACAATAAGTCAACCGTCACACAAATGCTCAGTCTCTGCTGTCAACGCGATAACGTTTCCTGCGAAATGTTTTAACACGCGTGGTGCTTAAGACAGTGACCTGCTTGTAAGAGTAAATAGGGTTCTTTGTAAGAACTGCCATTTCAGAAGTATGAATGATACAACTAGAGTTCTATTTTAGGTGATGTGAGTCATTGATTGTATACATACTTGGTCCACTTGTCGTACGTAGGATGTCGTAGCGAGCGTACAGCATGCCCCGCACACCTGCACACCTGCACACCTGCACACCTGCACACCTGCACACCTGCACACCTGCACACCTGCACACCTGCACACCTGACACTGACACCTGCACACCTGCTACACCTGCACACCTGCACACCTGCACACCTGCACACCTGCACACCTGCACACATGCACACCTGCACACCTGTACACATGCACACATGCACACTGCACGTACACCTGTACACACACACACACACACACGCACGCACACGCGCACACACACACACACACACACACACACACACACACACACACACACACACACACACACACACACACACAACACACACACACACACACACACACACACACACACACACACACACACACACACACACACACACACACACACACACACACACACACACACACACACACACACACACACACACAACACACACACACACACACACACACACACACACACACACACACACACACACACACACACACACACACACACACACACACACACACACACACACACACACACACACACACACACACACACACACACACACCCCCCCCCCCCCCCCCCCCCCCCCCCCCCCCCCCAAAAAAAAAAAAAAAAAAAAAAAAAAAAAAAAAACACGAGAACTAGCTCGGTTGCGATAATTGACAATATATTTCGCTGTAAGTCGGTAACAATCTGTGTCCGGTAGTCATACTTGAGCATAAATCACGGTTTACGTGACAACGAATATTACTTGAGTATTTGTGTTTCGTCACGGATCATTACGTGAAGATTAGCGCTTAATCCGCAACCATAGCGCACTGTGCATCGATCGCGCTTTAGTGCTGCCATCTGTCGCTACGTGGGCCACATAATGAAGAAAGCCGTGTCAGCGTGTTCGTAATCATTTATCAACATCGTTTACGCTTAATATATATTCCGATTCAGTTGAGAAGGAAAGTTTCTAAATATGCAAGTGAGAAAAAGCCGGTTTTGTAGTAACCATGAACACACGGATTAGCTGATGTCATTACTTGTTATGGTTACTAATATAGCACGAGCTTTCAGGCGGTCAAATCCAGATATGTTGGTACATGCCCACGTAGATTTACGATGTTCCACTTGACAGACAGACAGGCGGACGGACGGACGGACAGACAGACAGGTAGTCAGTCAGTCAGCCGTATGTCTGTCTGTCTGTCTGTCTGTCTGCGACCGACCGACCGACCGACCGACCGACCGACCGACCGACCGACCGACCGACCGACCGACCGACCGACCGACCGACCGACCGACCGACCGACCGACCGACCGACCGACCGACCGACCGACCGACCGACCGACCGACCGACCGACCGACCGACCGACCGACCGACCGACCGACCGACCGACCGACCGACCGACCGACCGACCGACCGACCGACCGACCGACCGACCGACCGACCGACCGACCGACCGACCGACCGACCGACCGACCGACCGACCGACCGACCGACCGACCGACCGATGAATGGCTGACTGACTGACTGACTGACTGACTGACTGACTGACTGACTGACTGACTGACTGACTGACTGACTGACTGACTGACTGACTGACTGACTGACTGACTGACTGACTGAATGAATGAATGAATGAATGAATGAATGAATGAATGAATGAATGAATGAATGAATGAATGAATGATATGACTGAATGACTGACTGACTGAATGAACTGATGATCTGATGAACGACTGACTGATACGATCGATCGATCGATCGATCGATCGATCGACGATCGAACGAACGATACGGAACGAACGAACGAACGAACGAACGAACGAACGAACGAACGAACGAACGAACGAACGAACGAACGAACGAACGAACGAACGAACGAACGAACGAACGAACGAACGAACGAACGAACGAACGAACGAACGAACGAACGAACGAACGAACGAACGAACGAACGAACGAACGAACGAACGAACGAACGAACGAACGAACGAACGAACGAACGAACGAACGAACGAACGAACGAACGAACGAACGAACGAACGAACGAACGAACGAACGAACGAACGAACGAACGAACGAACGAACGAACGAACGAACGAACGAACGAACGAACGAACGAACGAACGAACGAACGAACGAACGAACGAACGAACGAACGAACGAACGAACGAACGAACGAACGAACGAACGAACGAATTAATGAATGAGTAGCTGACTGACTGGCTGGCTGGCTGGCTGGCTGGTTGACTGTCTGACTAATATATTTTAATCACTTGTTGACAGCTCTCATAATATTAATCATTGGCTAATCCCGTCCCTCGACAACAAACCCACGCAATCGTATAACTTCATACACACACACACACGCACACACACATGCCCGCACCAACGCAAACACGACTATATTACGACCATCTGCCTACGACTTCCTGGTTCGGCACCGCATTAAACTTTCACCGGGTTCTTCGGGTCGATTTATATTTACACCAAGTCTAACTGTCACTCATATGTATCATCTGAGCAGACGAAAACGTGAAATCGTCACACGGTCGCAGCTCTCGGCTGCGTGTCTACTACAACATGTTAGCACGCCCGGCAATTGTCTGCCGACGACAATAACAATAACTTAGCCGAGTCCCACAACCACGGTCGGTTGGCGCAATCTGTACGACGCGCCAGCACACGTTGTGGGTTGTCATCGACGTACACTGTCCACACCTCGAGTGTAACTCACACGACTGTGTAATCCATACCACTTGCACGCGACGCACGTGCGCTGTACATGCAAGGGCGTCAGCTTGTCGCCGACTCCTGTCGCTTTCGCATAATGAACAGGAAAGGCAAACTGTCGCGTCTGGCAAGTAAGAACACAGGGTCCCCGCTGATGGTGACACTGGGTGAGACATAACACAGCCCTGTGTTTGTATACAAACAACAGACATCGCGGCTGTACAACGCCGCGTAGCAGCACATCACATTACATCACACAACAATTGGCACTCACCTGAAGTCGACAGCGCCAAAACGCAAGCGAACAGCAGAAGTATCCCTGTGTAATTGTAACGCATCTTCGCCGATTTGGTGACGCCGACGAGAAAAAGAAATATATCTACAACCGGCGGAGTACGAACAAGTCTACGGTAATCCGTCCCAGCCGAGCCGCACTACGCTGAAACGCGGCGGTGGCTGTTCTCTCCCGTCCGTCACGGTTGACTTGTGTTTCGCGCCGGTCGTGGGCGAATGCGTTGTCGTGCGTGTGTGCGCGATGGAGTCCCGCTGCGAGTACGTTTGCTTTGATTAGCGACACTGCGCCTTCTGACCGGCACCCGTCCGAAGTAGATGCTTTACATCGGCGGGCTTCTGCGCGCGTCACGTGACCGCCGCGGAAGTCACTGCGAATGGGCAGCGAGCGGATCGTCGACACGCGTGGCTGCACACGGCTGTGTTAGCGCATGAGACGTCGTTACAGCGGCACTGCTGTGTTGAGCAACCGCTGTTAGCGTACGGTAGTCGTGAATGAAGCCAGCCGTCCTGTGCGCGCACAACTTGACCTACTATTTACGTTTCCTGCTTAGCGTTTTTCTTGTGTATATATATGCTCGCCCGTTATGAACGCGTTGATAAATGGGCTTTGCTAACGAAAGCATCCGTTTAACAAACCGCCTACCACTTACATATCCGGATATTATACAAGAAAGAAAGGGAAATAAAAATGTATATATTAAAACGAATTTTCTCCATATATAATTATCCAGCGAAAGTCACGAAGACCTAATAACGTTTCTTTCCCTGACAAATCTGGTTAAGACCTACACATTTCCTGGCAAACATTCCATAAGACTATATTGAAAACTACGGCTGACTTATATGGTGAAGATATTTATCACATTGACTGTTTCATATGAGTGATATTTTTACTTATGGTACTGTCAATTTGCCTTATTTCCTGTGAGTTTCTAACGGTAGTCGTCTGAAGAAAACTGGTGTAGGTATCCGAAATATCACGGGGAGAAATGGTAATTGACAGTGAATTGAGTAAAGAAAATCACCCATACAGCTGGCATAATTCGACTGGCAGCGTAATTAAGATAATTAACGTTATTAAAAATGTACAAACACGGCATCCTTCAAGAAAACGTATCCCCGTCAAACCAAAATACATTGTATATGTCTTTTGACTTATTAATATAAAGTAACACGATTACTCATTGATATACGTTCAGAGACATTTGTCAGCGCAATCATTTCCAATTACATTTGAGAAAACGTGTAATTCTGTTTTATATGAGTTTAGAGGAAAAAGTTGCACGTTCATATTTCTCAGAAATTAGACTGGCGAGAAATCCTTTTCATTTATAGAGGGCACGTTGTATTCATAATGTGGGCCAATACAGCGTGTTTTGCCATATAAGGCTAGAATATGTCTCGATTTTGCTAAAGAGCCAAGTAGTAGCTTATAGCCATTCTTGGGCAAACAAAAACAAACAAACACCCTAACTAACTCAGGATGGAAATAAGTGTATCTGCATACATTTACATTTTATTCAACGTAATGATTATGACATTATGTGCTGTATCATGTGTAAATAATCATATACACACATTTCTCTGAAGCCATATTGGCTAGAAAGCGTTGTGGTTTATATGGGTTAATTTGTATTCGTAGTGTGGGCCTTAAATGACGTTCCATGTTCCAAGATAATGATAGGAACAGCCTGGATTGTTTATACCCCGTGTATGTCTATTAGATTACTTTAATTTATTCGAATGCAACTTACACGCGTGGACAACAATGACATATATAAACCCTGTTCTATGCCATTGTTGAAATTACAATTACAGTATACGTTGGCATATTCTAGATAATTTCCGGAAAAAGCACCAGACTTCCACGGATACGAGTATCAAAGATAATAAGCAATAGTTGGGGCATTTTATGATATAGCAATATAACTATTTCTTGTTCACGTGGTTCCTCTAAGATGTCCACCGGCTATTCTGAGGTTTCTCCTCTCTCGAATTCTTCGGCTGTTTGCAGAATGTCCACATGGGAATTCAGATGGTATTCCGTATGGTGTAGTTTGGTCTCACAGCGGGGCGAATCTTTCAAGTATAGACATCGGCTGTGCACTGTGCATACAACAGACGCATAGATGCTGACAACGTATCGGTCCGGCGACTAGGACAAAGGTGTCGCTGCTATCGAAATCCAATAAACGTCCAATGAGATGTCGTAAAACGGCCTGAGCGACATTCCGTTTGTTACGTCATCGTAGTGTTACGTAACGCTTGAGTGCTTACCTGGCCCGCCATTGATGTGTCATCGTCTGTACGGCTGAGGCAGGTAGACTATTTAGGTGGATTGAATTAACTGTAGGTAAATGAAATATTGATTGCTTTGTTGCCGTACGTGTGTGTGTGTGTGTGTGTGTGTGTGTGTGTGTGTGTGTGTGTGTGTGTGTGTGTGCGTGTGCGTGTGCGTGTGTGAGTGTGAGTGCGTGTGCGTGTGCGTGTGCGTGTCTGTGTGCGTGTGCGTGTGCGTGTGCGTGTGCGTGTGCGTGTGCGTGTGCGTGTGCGTGTGCGTGTGCGTGTGCGTGTGCGTGTGCGTGTGCGTGTGCGTGGCGTGTGTGCGTGTGCGTGTGCGTGTGCGTGTGCGTGTCGTGTGCGTGTGCGGTGCGTGTCGTCGTGCGTGTGCGTGTGCGTGTGCGTGTGCGTGTGCGTGTGCGTGTGCGTGTGCGTGTGCGGTGTGCGTGCTGTGCTGCGTGTGCGTGGCGTGTGCGTCGTGCGTGCGTGTGCGTGTGCGTGGCGGTGCGTGGTGCGTGCGTGCGTGTGCGTGCGTGCGGTGCGTGTGGCTTTCGTGCGTGGCGGTGCTGTGCGTGTGCGTGTGCGTGCGTGGTCGTGCGTGCGTGTGCGTGCGCTGTGCGGTGCGTGCGTGTCGTGTGCGTGTGCGTGTGCGGTGCGTGCGTGTGGTCGTGTCGTGGCGTGTGGCTGCGGTGCGGGTGCGTGCGTGGCGTGTGCGTGTGCGTGCGAGGTGCGTGTCGTGCGTGCGTGTGCGGCTGCGGTGCGTGCGTGGTGCGGTGGCGGCGTGCGTGCGGTGCGTGCGTGTGCGTGTGCGTGTGCGTGTGCGTGTGCGTGTGCGTGTGCGTGCTGCGTGTGCGTGTGCGTGGCTGTGCGTGTGCGTGCGTGTGCGGTGCGTGTGCGTGTGCGTGTTGCTGTGCGTGCGTGTGCGTGGCGTGTGCGGTCGTGCGTGTGCGTGTGCGTGTGCGTGTGCGTGTGCTGTGCGTGTGCGTCGTGTGTGCGTGTCGGGGCGTGTGCGTGTGCGTGTGCGTGCGGTGCGTGTGCGTGTGCCGTGTGCTGTGCTGCGTGCGTGTGCTGTGCGTGCTGCGTGTGCGTGTGCGTGTGCGTGTGCGTGTCGTGTCGTGTGCGGTGCGTGTGCGTTCCGTGCGTGTGCGTGTACGGTGCCGTGCCGTGTGTCGGCGTGTGCGTGTGCGTGTGCGTGTGCTGTGCGGTGCGTGTGTCGGTGCGTGTCGTGCGTGTCGTGTGCGTGTGCGTATGTCGTGTGCGCGTGATGTCCTGTTGTAGTGCCAGTGTGGTCTGTTCTCCGTGTGCTGTTCGTGCAGTCATGTGTCATCGTGTCCGTGTGTGTACCGATGTGTATCGTTTCTGTGTCCGAAGTGGTGTCCTGTGTCACGTGCGTCGTGATAGTCACGTAGTGTACCGTTGTCCGAGCCTGTGCTGGTCACGGTGAAGTCATCGTCACTGCGAATAATTGGTCCATTTATGTAGCTGCACACTGGTTCCGGACAAAAAACAAAGACAAGGCCGTCAAACGTATTTTTTCTAGCTGTTCACACTGTTGATGAAAAAGTATTCGCTGGCCTATACGCACCCCAAAACCAGTTAGGTTTTTTTTTTTTTTTCCCCCCCCCCCCCCCCCCAAGATGCAACTTGTGCCGGGCGATTGCACACGTTGTCATTCACACAGAATGTTATGTCGTTGACAATTCACTTCCGCTGCTGTGGTACCAGTGCGCGGCACGGCTAAAAAAGAAACCGAATCTGATCCGTTCATTCGTTGTTCCACCACATGACAAACCAGTTGGACTGGCGCGGCATACGGCTTTTTCGGACGCAGTGTACCATCAGCGGGACACGACCACATTCTACAATATCATCCTGCTTTGTTCTGGCTATGTCAACCCTCCTCAGAGAGACGGCGTTAACTCTGTGTGAGCTCGTAAGCGACTGACCACTGAATCATGTCCAGCAATGGAATCACTGAACTCTATTCACGGGGATGTCTTCAGAGTTATTCACCAGGACAATGCGATTTGTGCTTGACTTATCATTTGTTAGAAACACTAGCGAATCTCCCACATTAAAATTGTTTCAACCGCGATTAATTTACCTGACTACCTTTGCACTTGTTTTTAGACCACCACGTTAACGATTGCTAGTTGACAACTTCTTGCTCTCCTGTTTTATCTTTCTAATATGGGCTATCGCCTAATCACAACAGTGCACTTGGTCTGATACTTAGGCTATGCTCGTACACCAGAGTCCTTATCTGTTCTGCCATTTTGCGAGAGCATAACATGAAGTGCATGTCTATCTCTTTGATATTTTATGTTTGTGTAGTGAACTATTATTCGTTGGTGACACTAACGACGTAATGAGTGAATACTTCTTTGTGAAGCAGAGCCATTGTATGGATGTATGTACACGTCCAATTTGGATACTTCTATGCGGAACTAGTATATAAAGGGACTTGCGTCGCCTGTGCTGTGTGTGTGATTCCCCCATTTCCTACTTAACATATCCTTTTGAAAACATAAACATTACTGTCTTCCCATCTCCGCCTGTGTACATACTACTTACTGCCTTGTTGTACTTGTTATCATGTTCGCACAGTAAAACGACCCTGTAGTCGATGACAGCGTAGATTGTTGACACGGTCCGCCATGTTTTTGCTGGTTTCAGCGGGAAAGATCATGTTCAATGCAGTCATTATTGGTTCCATTTTGCCTCATCTACTTGTTAGACAGACAAGAAAAGCTAGAAGACGAGGTAACGTGCACGTGTCGGTTTTTACTAGGCGGTCACAACTAGTTCATAAATAGATTCCAGTATAGATAAACCCAGGTTGACCAAGACAATTTATTACGTAACAGTTTGTTCTGCTAATAACACATATCACTACGCCACACAAAGGTCAACATAGATACATGCAAGTAAATGTAGGTTACGACCGTTATGCTTTGTCAAATATGTACTGCCTTTGTTCGATCGATATGTTTTAATGCTCGCAGCACAAGTCCCCCAAATAATCAAGATCCGCCTACGTATGTATTACAAACAAAAGAATATAAAGCGCACGGTCGCTTTACATATCTCCTTCACATATGACGTGACAGGACGCCACCTTTACGTACATGGGTTTGTGTACTTACCTGTGTCAGTTATCGCCGATATAATGGGTTATATATCTCTGGTTATTACCATACGATACCGACGTCAGATCTAGTGGAATATTTGATAGAATTTAACGGTTAGCATTGTTTTCATACATACAGTGTTTGTCCCAACGCATTGCTTAATGTTTTATGCTGTGGGAATTTGGAGATTTCAACATGAAATTCCTGCATGTAAAATAAACATGGGTGCGTTCATCTGATACATTAAAAGATATGACGTCATGATGCAATCAACATGATCGATACATTACTATACAGGACGCATGCGTTTGTTTACAATTATATCAATATAGGATGTCCACATAATTAAATTTATTCGTATATTGCACAATGATACAACACAGAGCTTAAACCTCACACATTGGCAGCACGGATTAAACATTAATGTCTGTAAAGTAATTGTGTGGGGTATCAAACAAATATACCGATTACGGAAACAAGCTAAGAAGAGATAAGCAATATCATTTGGGCATTTATTCGGAACAAATGAAGGCATTTTTTGTTTGATAGACACAGCATGGATGCCAGAAGCGAAGCGGACGCGTGTCCCCGTACAACACGTTGGTGGAGAATGATCGTTGAGAAGCAAAGAAAACAACTGACATGTAAAATGTGAAGGGATACCGAACCTGTTGCCAGCCAGTCAGTATGGATTGTCTGTAGATGGACTGTTTGTGATCTTTTATCCGTGGCCAGACTTTGCGACCAGAACAACAGCGGAACTACAGCTACAAAAAGTACGTGACAACGATCTGTTCGCACCGAGAAAGATTGATTTCGATAAGTCGTTGCTATCCAATGAAATTGACCGCAGGGTACGGACGGAGAGGGGAGATTGTGGAGCGATCCCTTTATCGAGGGTTTTCGGCGTCTTCCTTCGCCAAAGGCTGTACAGAGTATATACACAGATACGCTTTATGGACTCCTTATCGTATCATTTTATAGGTCACACAGGTGAACTCTTCAACCGGTCAAACGAACTCCACGTAACAAGTGCAATTGTTCGCTTAGAACATTACCAATGGTTGGACTATTGTTCAAACTGTCACCGTCTAACAAACAAATGTTCATAGAAAACGTACTCTTTCGATGTATCTACAACGGCGCAGGTGTTTTTTCTGTGTGGACATTTTGATTGCCACCCAAGTCACGTGTAGTCGCGCCAAGCTGTCCTGTCAACGGGAATTAACCACACTCTGTGCAGATCGAGCTAACGTTATTATCTTGCTTCGAAAACATGTTCGGTTTTCTTTACAAATAGTTGCACGTCGTATTAATTCCGGCAAGTATTCGCGACACACATATTTTCCACGTATTCACCCCCGCGCACTCATTCGTGCAATGAATTAGTCAATCAGATATTTGAGATTCTCTGTATGATATGTTTCGTACACTGTTATCTTCACTTACTCATAAGGCACATATATCCTGTTATTAATTCTCAAGTTGCTGATTCGTCACAGCGCTAGACGAATATGTCCATGGTCTCAGGTCTCAGGTTGTTTACTCCAAACAGCCCAAACTTGGGCTAACTCAGGAGTTTGTAGTGCTTATTGTGCGCATGCGTTTGGCTGTATGTATGTTATTTTTTACAGGCAATTTAGGTGATTGGGTGTTGTGAAGGGGAGGTTCATTATTGCTGCTTGAAAAGCTATGGAGTTTTCTATTTCAGTAATGTGTGGTGGGATCATATTCCAGATTCAAATTGCAAGGGGATAAAAGGAGAACACTGCAGTGTTGATACGGCACCTGGTGGCAATGTAATGGCCACGGTTTTTTGATGGTTTTAGTAGGCCCGGTGGTGGTCTGATGTTGATTATGTTATTTAAAATTTTGTAAAATGTCATGGTTTGTTTGATAATCGTACGTCGCTCAAGAGTGGGCCATTAAAGGGTGGCTATTAGGTTCTGTGATTACCCTATCTAGTTTTTATGATGTGTTCTTTCCTACCCGGATGTGCCCTGTATACAAATTGCACATTTATTTGAAAGACATTGCCCTATATGTGATTACACATATACATTATATACCGAGAAAACTGTTTTCATGTTTAATTGCCATATGAAATTATAAATGTGATTTTTTTAATTTAACAACCAAACAAAAGAAAACACTGTTACCTTTGTATATTAGCATTGTGCTTGTACTATTCTTATATTTAATTGTTCATCCAAATTAGACTCGTACTCATATAACAATTATTCATTATGAATCACAAACTTCAGGTTAGAATATAACGTCGTCTTTGTCCAAATGAACGTCATCGACTTCCTATGCTTGCGAAAAAATATGTGCAACATTGGTGTTTTAACAACTGAACCACAAACCAGCATTGCTAACAAGTTCGTGTTCGCAT
>JAODUO010000381.1:57500-62500 GCA_025642075.2 Ridgeia piscesae
CAGTGCTGGTTTTAAAGGATACGCCCATATGATGTTGGTTAATGTTAAGACTCATAATTGGTAGAATTACCTTCGACTGAGTGTAACTCGAGACGCTCTACCGTTGTTGTCTTGTTAAATGCAAATTCAGATAAACACGTTTGGTGCTGAAAGAAGATTCAACAAGACAGTTAGAAGCACGACACCTTATTGTGTGTCCTTCCTTCCACAAAATCTAACTATTTGGACTGAGGGGAAACTACAGGTAGGAATATGTATAGAATGTGTAAAATACAGCCAAGTCGCAGAAGGGAAATGGCCGTATTGCTACAAAGAACAGACGAAGAGTTGGCAACACAGAGGTATGAGGAGGAATGTTGCAACGATGACATATTAAATAAGAAATCCGCGAGGGAGATACACAGGGAGGAAGAAACAGAGAGAGAGAGGGGGGTATGAGAAAGAGAGAGAGAGAGAGAGAGACATACACAGAGACAGAGGCATTCGTACAGTCAGTCTGCGAGCCAGACAGCCAGACAGACAGTCAAACATACAAACAGACAGATCGGCAGACAAATTGAGCAGAGAGAGAAGAGAAAGGGAGGGGTAAATAAAGGAAGATAATGGATAGGTGGAGAGGGAGATATGGAGAGAGAGAGAGAAGAGAGCACAGAGTGAGAGAGAGTGGGATGAGCGAGAAGGGGAAAGGCAACGTGACTTGAATGACAGTTGACAGTTCCTATGACAGGTCGATGGGTTTTCTGGTCTGCGCCATCAATACCGCGTTGACCATGCTTTGTCTCACCCTTTCATGTACATCGGTGCGAACTGATGTCGGACCTGATTATTGTATTCGCAGTAAAGTTGTCAGCAGTCCTACGCATCATCGGCCTGTCGCATCAATGCGGTTATTTTCGGAACCCCGGGATCCGGAATAGAAGACAACAACGAGCTTCTGTCTACGGGCTCTTCCTTAATCAGTGAGCCGTTCTACATTGTTGTCGTCAATACCGTTTTTCTGCCGTCTCTGTCAACCTGTAGTAACAACAACCGTGAACATTGGCGTGCGTGTCATCTATCAGTGTTGTGGAAGAGAATGCAATATTTGTGCCGTGACGTGTCATCGTACAACTGCGGTGAAGTGTCTCAAAGCTATCGTCCAACAACCTGTTATAGCTGACGTTATCTACTCACAGGCAGCGACCCTGGTCTTTAACCTCAGCGAAAAATAGTGTGGGAGGATATGGTTATCTGTCAAAATAGCAAATCATAAACAGTCGACATTGAGCTATAAATAATAAACGAAATACACGGTAACGTGGGCATTGGGATATATAAACAAAACCATAACAATCAGTAGATAATCCGTAAAGATATTATAATACCACAAAATGGTTCCATCGTTGGAATTATTAAACTGTAATATGTATTTGCATATTTCGTATAAAAACAACGAATACCAGAAAACAAATACATTATAACATAAAAGGTATAACATTAGCATTGTCTTAGTAGGTAGTCTGGTTTATCTCTCCAGACGACTATGATTTTGCTGAGGTCAAATTACAACTATTTAAACGGTTTGTTTAGTCTAACGGAATGAGTTCTTACCCGTACTCAAAACCTATGGTTTGTGTTAGTGCTATGAAGATATGTGTGATTTTTACGAGACTTTTGCTTAAGTCAATACGTATGGGGATATTTTGTTTTCGATATTAATCAATACGAAAAATTATAAAATGGTAAGGCTCGACAATGTAATAGCATAATGTAGGACTCATACATATACTACCGAGCAGCCTTACGAAGCTCATGTAATGTTTTTTCCAATTCACATTGCTCCACATGTTACCGCTGCAGTCCCAGAAGGTGAGACAAGTTTGCGTGCGAACAACGTTATGACGAATTTGTTCTAGCATTGATGAATAGCTCCCGGCAAATCATTGTCCTGTTGTTGGAATCGACATGACGCTCGCTGCAGTAGCCGAGCGAAACGTACGCTTTCTTGGAACTGAAACATTAGCTACGTGACTAAAGATGTTTTGTTTTAAATAGAAACGTTTAAGTCTATTTAGTGACAAAAACCGTGAGGACGTATATACTTAACACGCATTGAAACATAGTGCTTCTTATCGTTAAGATCACTTTCTCTGTAACTCCGGAATGGCATGCTTCGTTACGGTATTAACACGCGAAGGGTGGACTTGCTTCGTTACGGTTCGCGAAGTGTGGACTTGCTTGTTATTTACAACAAGTCGTGACGTCTGCATTGTAAAGTATGAATTGGTCCTAGAGATCACCTATAATGTTTCATATAACAATATAATATTTAGAATAGAATGTCTATGCAAATAAGCCATTGCCCAGCCACAGAATCTCTGATGTTGAAACAAGAGCCCGGCGCTTGATCAACAACTAAGCAATTGTTTCGTCTTCCGGATAAGCGCCGTGATTGCTCTTGCACACGCATAATCGTGTGTGTTGGTAAGGCGACTAAAACCTAACGCACGTGTGGTTTGGTCGTTCGTGGATTGCATCTTAAGTGCGTGACATCGATATCCAAACAACACATTAGCGCGTCTGTTCTCTTCAGGCAAGGTTGGAAATTTCCTGTCACGCGCGCGACGATTGCCTGCCGGCGAAGGAGCTCACCCGACAAGGTGCATGCTGTCTTTCTTTGGGGAAACGGGAGAAGGTGGTGATTCACTGAATGCATCACTTAGTCATTGTCACGTTTCTGCTAACGCCCACACCCTTTCAACACTCCTTCCAACAATATTCTCCCCGAAAAATGTCGGTTTTTGCCCAATGTCCTCAGACCGTTGCGTTTCCTTTTTCAACACATTATCTCGTCTTCAACTCTTTCGTCTTGTGACTCCTTCCGGTTGCTGCATTTTGGTTTGTACCATGACAGTCTGGCCACGTAGGCTGGGTGCGAACGAACTACCCCCGCTGAGGTAAAAGAGTTACGCTTGGAGAAAATGATTCTTCTTCAATAGGGCCTGTAAGTGGGTCACGATACGTGGCGAGACTCCGCGCGACTGGAGCTGATTGGGGACTGGACACAAGAATAATATTTTAATGATGGATGATAGTTGTAGCTTCCGACTGATGAATAGTAGGAAAATCAGGTCTTAAATATATTGTGTTATACCTTTCTTATTTTAAATGTCCGATTTAATATTGATTTTACCACACTATCATAAACATAAGCGGTTTACGTAGTGTAGATAATAAACACGATTTTAGGCCGTATGTCTTTTACGTGATTTGCATTTTACATTGCTATACGTTGTGGTTTCGATAAGCACTTATAACTGACAATTTGTCTAAATGCACATAATCATAACACATGTCTACGTTTGCCCCAAAGAGGTTGTACTGCGCGAAAAATGGCACTCTTCATTATTAGTCAAGATCGCCAAACACAAGTACGTGCCGCTAATGCCATGGCAACCACCATAATAATCGATTAAAATTCATGATTTCCGTGATTATTGTCACCGGCAAATTGTTCCATTGCTTCTGTTTGTAATAATCCTTCGCATAATATAACTGAAACACGCTATTTGGGAACAGTTCGATTATTACAAACAATAACAAAACTAAGTCCTATATGTTAACATGGAGAATATGGATTTCCTGACCCCAACTGCCCCCAACCTCGTTTTCGCGCGCGAGACTTACACGCCCTATACAGCATGTATTTTGGAGAGGGCAAGTAAGGTGCAGTGGCAGGTTTCAACGTTGTCAAATTCACAGAGGTGTAGCTGGGAATGTTCTTGAAATACGACATCACAAAAAGTCATTCACGGTATTGGCATGCAATCGTTGTGGATTGCTAATTCGCAATGTCCACCTCGGATGCATGCTCCAAAGTAATTGCTGAACAGTAAATTTTGCCCCAGATGAGGTGATGGAAAGTAACCAATGTCTCATCAAACCACCAGTTGGTACAACGCACATGATTTTATGCTAGGGTTTGATCCCTACACCATTGTTGAAACTTGTCTATTCGTTCGGAGTGTACCAATGTTCAGACGTTGAATTGGTACTTTAAAATATCGGTACTGTTCATATTGAAAATTATATGTAGATAAGCAATAGCATAACATGATACATGTATATGGTAAATCATATACCACATACTATATCGATGTTAATATAATATACGTGTATAGGGCTTGATATTTTGGAAGACAACATGTACATTGGCTACTACCCACAAAACAATTTATGTAAACTAAAATACCATTTGATGCATTTGTAATGTTTTTCGTTTCGTTGATTCGAAAGACGTTTTATGTCGTGATGTATTCCTCTGTGTCTACGTATAATGCTCAGGGGTAGATGATTCAACATTCACGAACCGTTGCGTATTCAATTTCCCTGATGACTCGTAACAATTAAGGATTGTTTCACGTCGTCAAAAACACCTGCGCCACGCTCACGTGATGTTTCCGATCCCACATCTACTGTCACCACAAAGGAGAGGCCTACCGGAGGCCCTGGTTTCGAGTATCGTGGTGTCTCTTTACGCTGACTCATGATTGAAAACCCACCAATCCCAAACCCAATGTACGGACGCCTGGTAAAAACACAACACTTTCAACTAAGGAAGAACGCTGTGAAACGCACACCTATGTGAGCGCCCTCACGAGCACACCACCATAATTACGCGTTTGTTTCCAATAAGCGTTCCGTCTTTTTGCGGTAAACCGATGCCGTCTGGCAGCGTGAAAATATTGCTTATCGAGTTGCCCGGCCATTGTCGCAATTTCCTGTGCCGTTCTCGCAATATAATTAGGGCTCAGTTGACACAACAATGCCATTGTGTCCACGTGCTACGATCTCCTTCAGTCAAACAGCAATCTGCTGTTGACTGTCTCTTCAGCGATACCATCTTCTGCGTGCAGCCGCAGGCAAGTCCTCCGGCAAAGACGCGTCCTATTATTCCGTACGTCGTAACGTGAAATTGTAAGCTTGTCAAATTTAACTTCTGTCAGTCGGCAGGTGGAGTG
>JAODUO010000381.1:72500-80000 GCA_025642075.2 Ridgeia piscesae
GCATGGTGAACGACAGCCAGCCACTGTCTTCTGCCCAACGAACCTGACACGAGCGGTCAGATCAACATACCCTGGATTCTATAATTACACCAATGGTGAAAAAACATCGGTTCTGTGACGCATTGTTTCGTGCGCTAAGTTCCGGTTCTCACAATACCGCTCTGTGTGTTTATAAATCGAGGAATAACTCTTGATAAATAGAGGCCATGTGAGCAGGTCGAATTGATGGTTAAAAGCTCAACCGAATTTGAGCCATACATAGAGGCAGAACAATAACCTTTTCACTATAGCTAATTCATCCAAAATAATAATACGGGTATACAGGATATAGTTTAGGTCACGTTCTGCGACCTTTCTAGAAGCAATGGCGATTTATTTCTTAGTCTTTCGTGCGTGTTACCTTATGCCTGACTGACCATTTACCTTTTGAATTTCCGTGTATTTTGTCGGGTGTTGTACAGTCTAAGTACAGACGTATTTAATCTTACTATTAAACGCAAATACAGCACAGTAAAGTAATATGACACAGTTGCCTATTCACAGTCGATATGTCGGTGAATGGTATGAGTTCTCCACTTCCATTTCAGAACATGAATACTTTCATCAACCTGATTTATGTGTGCATGACGTCTTGGTCCCTTCTACCTAGTGTTTGTGTCAATGCGTTGAAAATCACACTTTATGTGACAATAGGGTAATATCTAAAAGACCTCGCCTGAACTGTGGCCGTAGACCACTACAGTATAGGAGAGGATCCGTCTATATATGAAAGCAACTACACTTAATAAATGTGCTAATACACAGCTGTGACAAGTATTTTTATCATCATTCTGTAGATGTGTTTCTCGCCTATAGCTTAATATTTAAAAAGCATTCGCACTAAGCAATGTATTTGTGTGTGGCGTTGTGCAATACATTCTGGTTGTATTTATTGGTTTTGTTTCTGTCATTTTAACAATGTCTCACTCAAATTTGGAGCTTTCCCAACTATCCGGTTCGTCGCCTACACAACACTAGTTTCCCTACGGCTAAACACCTGGCCGAAGACGAATAACAGTTCTATATATAACAGCACATTATTCGTAGTATTATTCTTACTCTTGTCACGTGGGATCAATAAATAAAGTGAGTCATACTAAAAGATGCGCAGAACGTTATCGGCAAGGAATGCCACCGATTGTTTCCTCAATCCAATAGCGATGCAGTTTGCTGCAGAATTCCGGGATGTACAAAAAAGACAAGGACCAATATCGCGTGTCCTGGCGACGTGCACAATTCATAATGTCCCGTTCAATGCTATGAACGTTTTCGGCGCCCTATAATAGATCAGCGTTCGTTTGCCGTTTATCCTGCAAAAACCGATAAGTTGAACTGAACAAGCGTGGTCATTGTTCCCCCCTTTCGTCTACGTGCGCGCAATTTGTCTGGCTTTGCGACGATAAAAGGCGTTAACAGGCACCTATCAGAATATTTCAGTTCCCGTGTGGACTATCTCATCGCCTTGTCAAAGACGCTGCCGACACATGACACCTCCTAATTCGTCACGGTAATTGACCGCCCAATTGACACAGAAACGAACATGGCAGGTGTTGTCTGTAATGAGTACATCGACAGAACAAACCGACGGTGGTACAGTTTTGTGAAGATGAGTGAGTATAAGACAGTCATTGGCCTTTCGCGACAAGGAGACTATTATGAACGTCACTCAAACAATCACCAAGTGGGATTTAAAGGGGAGCTGAAACGCTTGAACGACCATTGCCAGAATACAAGAACATGTCATTCAGAGAACATGCCACCATGATTTGATGAACACATATGCAGGATGTGTTGACCCATAAAACGTTTACCAAGGGCACTATTTTTGTGTTTTCGCGCGGAAATGTCTATTGAAGGAGTAAGTCGGGAACAAAATCAAAACATTAAATGGAGATAGCTAATCAAACCAAGTGAAGCTTGAACGTAATATGGCCGCGCCCAATGGTCAAAGATATCCAAGTTTGCAACATTATTAAAAATATACCGTGGCACTGTGCTCATCAAATCACGGTCACAAATCCTCTAAGTGGCATGTTCTTATGTTTGAGCAATGGTTGTTGAAACGACTCAGCCCCCATTATCTATGTGTGACCACCGAGATTCTATTTCGTGTGTGTTGAAGACTAATCACAGTCTTCGCGGACACGGCTATGATCTATGAATGAGAATAGTTATTACCAAATGAAAGAAAGCGCGCGTAGACGGAAGTCGTCTGTTGCGGCGCCCCGTGTAAATGGTCAGGGGACCGTCCACTAATGTCGTTAAGAGCTCTTAGATCTAATTGTACACTAAACAAAATTCAATTTTGATCCTTAACAGTGATCTTGAATACCAAAAAACTGCCTACACTATGACTGGTTAGTGGGACTTTGTCACTGGGGTGTCATGGAAATAGAGTAATCGGTAATAGGGCAATGGGTATTTGCGTTTTTGAAAACAATCATTTCATTTTATAACAAATTGTGTTTAATGATGAACGTTTCTTAATAGCTCTTTACCTCTCCAGATTCCTGACATTCGCGCACATAGTTACATGTACTGCCGCGTTCAAGTGGGCTCGTTTATACCGTAAAGACGAGTTGGTGAACTCAGACGTTCTCTAACTCCCAGAGTTTACTACTTCTACATTTATGCAACTAGGTCACGCAAGGGTCAAGAAATCGTACACACGAGGTGACTTGACCGTGATATTAAGCTACGCTGTACTGATTTTACTATGCCCCCGCATATGTCTACCAGCTGAAGTCACTGTTATCGAATCTCTCAGGATAATTTATTTCTTCGTAAACCGATCACAGATAATTACATACTAAGGTTGTTTTCTCTTTCAAATTGTGCAAATCGCAAATGGTCATGGGCGAAGTGTAGCAAGATTACTGCGTTACTTAGTCGGTTATTGGTTGATGACACACGTATTTAATATCAAATTGTCATTACCGTGAGTCGCAAGAACAATGTCATCAGAAGGACATAATATTTAATATAACTTAACATTTTATGGCATGACTATATTATGAGTACCACGGGAATGTTAGGTGGTCAATTTCCTTGAAGTGGAATCACGATGTTCACGGAAGTGATTTTGGTGTTAAATGTCCACGGGAAAAGATTTAACAAACCTGCGTTATCAGCGGAAGCACGAATGTATATTAAAGTCAGATTTACTTAAGTATTGCATTATCTGTCACGTGACACGGTGTCACCCTAGCCAGACCAGGTGTGGTCATCATCATTGGCCGCACCTGGAAACGAGGATGACGTCTTCTAAAGGTCGGTCATGTGTCCTGAGGTGACTCAAGAGTCCGATTCTTGATCTGCAGATCTTGTCGTGTGAGGGCAGGAGGTGCCAGATGGAAGGGAGACGTGAAGATGTTGAGACATCCCCCTCTCCTTTCTCCACCGCCCTTTCTCCGCCTCGTGAAGTCAGCGATTTGTCTCATATTTGGCCGTTGCCTGGTGTACGCTACGGCGCCAAAGTGGACGGTCCGCAGCCATGAGTTCCCAGGTATTGATGTAAATTTAGCCTTTCTTCATGTAATCTTTAGCAGTGTCTTTGAATCGTTTTCTCTGGCCACCACGTGTTCTCGTACCACGTGTTAGTTGTGACAATAGTACTTGTCGGGGGATCGAACAGTTCACAGAACCAGCTGCACTTCCCCCTGTTTGCGGATGGACGTCATTGGTCGCTTCGTCGCGTCTGCCATCACTGAGTTTGTCTCCGAATCTGCGGCAAAAATGTTCGGCCAGCTTCGCTTGCCTCCAATCGTCACTTGCTGTTCACTATCTGGTTGTTTCAATACCACGGAACGCACCAATTCGCATATGTATACATATGAACGTGCGTACGTACACTCACGCATACATGTCCCCTCTCATGCACACACGCACGCACGCACGTACGCACATGCACACGAACGCACACGTCTCAACAAACGTATATAGATAGATAGATAGATAGATAGATAGATAGATAGGTAGGTAGGTAGGTAGGTAGGTAGGTAGGTAGGTAGGTAGGTAGGTAGGTAGGTAGGTAGGTAGGTAGGTAGGTAGGTAGGTAGGTAGGTAGGTAGGTAGGTAGGTAGGTAGGTAGGTAGATAGATAGATAGATAGATAGATAGATAGATAGATAGATAGATAGATAGATAGATAGATAGATAGATAGATAGATAGATAGATAGATAGATAGATAGATAGATAGATAGATAGATAGATAGATAGATAGATAGATAGATAGATAGATAGATAGATAGATAGATAGATCAGATAGATAGATAGATAGATAGCGTGTCACATAAATATACATTAACACAACATATATTGCTGACACTGTATATATTTTACTTATTATAATTTAAACTTGCTCATCTTGATAACAGTCCTGTGCGTGTGTGTACGTAAACAGTCGGTGGTTGCCTGGTGAATGCGGGCGCGGACTGCCAGGACACTTGTTGACTCGTAAACAACGCGACCCTGATCTAAATACCGATGGTGACACCGTGGCCCGGTGTTGTGATGACAGGGAGATAAGACGACACAGATCACATCAATAGTGGGACATCGGCGACGGCGACGGCGACGGCGACGGCGACGGCGACGGCGACGGCGACGGCGACGGCGACGGCGACGGCGACGGCGACGGCGACGGCGACGGCGACGGCGACGGCGACGGCGACGGCGACGGCGACGGCGACGGCGACGGCGACGGCGACGGCGACGGCGACGGCGACGGCGACGGCGACGGCGACGGCGAGGAAAATAACGAAAAAATCACCTATTGTAATGAAGACGATGATGGTTGCAATAACATAAAATAAGGCAGTTGTGCTATTGGCACTAGCAACTGTTCTATTGGTGAATTTCCAGTGGTATGACGCCTGCACTGACACATAACTTACGTAACGACAGCGGCAGAACTGAGAGGACAAGACGTGCATTATAACGACACGAAACTGCCGACCACACGACCACATCATGTCGCCCAAAAGTACAATAGCAGGAAGACAACTTACACGATTCGCCCACTTTCAAAACCACAGTCACGACCCGACCAAAACCACGTGATCATGTTCAATACCACAACTGCGAAACATACGGACGAGTGGGGAGAGAGTGCTAAAGATAATCTGAACGTAGGATAGGTGGGAGAAGAAAAAGAGAAAGACCAGCATGAAGAGAGAGGGACGACAGAAAGAGAGAGAGAGAGGGAGGAGGGAAAGGGAGGGAGAGGGAGGGAGGGAGAGAGAGAGAGAGAGAGAGAGAGAGGGAGGGAGAGTGTATGTGTGGAGAGTAAGAGAGAGTGAGAGAGAGAGTGAATGAGAGTGAGAGGGAGAGCGAGTGAGTGATTAAGTGAGTGAGTGACACATAGGGATGGATAGATAGAGAGACAACGAGATATAGAGAGACTAACAGTGATTGAGAGAGTGCCAGAGAGGGGGAGAGAAAGAGAGGAGAGAGGGAGAGAGAATGCGGAGAGAGAGAGAGAGAGCACATCACGTATGACGAGAATATGTGGATATAACAGCAGCATATCTCAATAGACTGAGCGACTCGTCGATCAGTCGGCACAGAAATAGTGATAGAAAGAAAGACAAAGACGAGAAAAATTAGAAAAACAACAACAATAGCACAAACAAGACAAGAAGAAAAAATAATAAGACGAATACGACAAAACCAACCACAATAATGAGACTTACAAGGAGAATCAAAATATAATACACGAAGAAATAAAGCAAGAAGAAGAAGAAACACAAAAAAGGAGAAACTAGAAAAGGAAATTAAAAATAATAATAAGATAGCAGAAACAACAACAAGAGAAACAAAAGAAGAAAAAGAAAAAAATTATGAGAGAAGAAAAATAATAACAATAACAAGACAGAAAGAAACAAGAAGACGAACGACACCAGGCTCGACTGTAGGAACAATATTAAGAAAGACGATGAAAATACAACACAGACAACAAAGTCGTCTGTTTGACACACGAGTTGACGCACGAGTTGACGCAACTGTTGACACACGAGTTGATGCAACTGTTGACACACGAGTTGATGCAACTGTTGACACACGAGTTGATGCAACTGTTGACACACAAGTTGATGCAACTGTTGACACACGAGTTGATGCAATTGTTGACACACGAGTTGATGCAACTGTTGACACACGAGTTGATGCAACTGTTGACACACGAGTTGATGCAACTGTTGACACACAAGTTGATGCAACTGTTGACACACGAGTTGATGCAATTGTTGACACACGAGTTGATGCAACTTTTGACACACAAGTTGATGCTACTGTTGACACACAAGTTGGTGCAACTGTTGACACACGAGTTGACGCAACTGTTGACACCGAGTTGACATACGAAGCCAGGGGTTATTTTAGTTGACGCAACTGTTGACACACGAGTTGACACACGAAGCCAGGGGGTTATTTTAGTTGACGCAACTGTTGACACACGAGTTGACACACGAAGCCAGGGGTTATTTTAGTTGACGCTATGCGGGGGCGCTTTCAAAGGATCACCTTGGCGGTAATATGGTGAACCTCTATTTATGGTTCTACGTAGAGCGCACAATGTACGTAACCGGAATCGTGCAGTTCTGAATGGATGTCTCTAGTGTAAACATCTCCTACTTAATAGTATCGTGCGTTGTGGTTTTAGCCAGTGACTGATCAATGCGAGATCAATGCGATGGACCGCAGCTTGACTCATGGCGTTCAGTGAACAAACCCCTTCGTTTATAGTGAAGTCCCACCACAATTCGAGTTTTTGTTGCTTTCTTTTAGATTTGTATCGCAAAGCAATAATTGAGGTAACACTGTAACTACCACGTTCATTCACATTCGTTGTTTAACTATGGTGACATTATTTGACACTATTCTTACCTTATCGTGACACCCATCCGGCAAACGATTGATGAATACAAGATAGAAAAGGTTATTGGTCTATGTCGTGTATAAACCAGTCAAGTCAATCGTACGTTCGCAACAACTTACCATCTAACGGTTACAATCTATTATATTTTTCAAAGAATGTTGTACAAATACAAAATCTTTCAGGAAATCAATTGCGATAACAATTTACACTAATTACAAATTATTATTAGAAAATCAAACAACCCGACTTACAACGGACTAAACCTGTTGAGGTGGTAGTTTATGTTACGGTGAAATGAACTGTGCAAATGGACATTGAATGACATTAGTTCCATTTCCAAGTCAGAACTCTCATAACGAAATATAAATCTCTGATGAAACCCGACGACACACAGACATACATAAGCCAAGAAACACAATAAAGCTTTTGAAGTGATACTGTCAAAAGTCTGGCTATTCTTTCTCTATGTGTTACCTTTTACCGAATGTTTTTGCCTTAATATACGTGTGTGTGTGTGTGTGTGTGTGTGTGTGTGTGTGTGTGTGTGTGTGTGTGTGTGTGTGTGTGTGTGTGTGTGTGTGTGT
>JAODUO010000381.1:82500-87500 GCA_025642075.2 Ridgeia piscesae
GTAATGCCGTTTGACCGGTCCATACCAGACTACAAAGAGATCACAGCGCGTCTTAGTGTTACATCCCATATTGGTTTCGTAATACGTGATAGATGTTTAAACCGTCGTCGGGGTCTCAAACCAGATGTTGAGTGTTTCACTCCTCTTGCTACCCAGTTCGAGCACACGAACTTTATTCCCGTTTTTCCAGATCTCTCATGTGCATCAATGGTATGATAATGTATGAACACTCTTCGCGCATTAACTGTTGCGTGGCTGAATATGTATGTTTCACAGATACACTGAGATGGTTTTCTAATGAACATGGGGTTCACCATAAAGTGCTGGATACAACGTCATATAAGAAGATACCTTAAATATGTTCGCTACCTATTGTTTCTACTCCTTACGTTTGTCAAGGCTAATGTTATGGATCTTCGTTACCGCTCACAAGTCAGTAAGTACTACACATGGTGTGTGCAAATCGTGTATATTGACAACGACGTAGAAGGTGTAATGTTAATCTTTCAAAAAACACATCCTGCCAAACTATTGAATCATAATTATATTCTACACAATTTCCTAATATTACAGTGCGACGTGATATGAGATTTGAACCTTAATCATGATTTGGAATTGTAGACGATGAACCGAGACAGTTCATAAGAATGTTCTCATGCTAGATTTAACTTACACACTTATAACACAACTGTCCAAGAGCACTACAACTATCGTTGTCAATATGCATTAAACTACCTACGAAACCATCCATGGAAGACGAGTTTAAGATGATTTACCACAATTGACGACTGACAATATGGCGACTGACAAAACAAGTTGAGATCGGAATGGGGATTATAAATAGTTTCCTGGTTATGCAGGTAGTTTGTAATGATGTCCCTTACACCAACCGCAACAGATTCTATTTGTGAAGGAGTTTTTGTTCTGGATTTAGTTGGCATGACGTCGATCACACTGATGAGAGGCTCTAAGAAATAATTGTACCCACAGAAGAAACAGCCCGTGAGGCGATAATGGCAGTGGTATTGAATGGTCGACGTGAACAGTTCGGCTCAGTGCTTTCGAATGATTAGGTACGTGTCACCGCACCGTGCTCAGACAGGTGAGGGAGGTAGGGGACATTAGGAAACATTCAAACATAGGAATCGTTCTAACCGGAGGGGAGAGCATGGAGACTGAGAAATAAAGTCGAAGTTGTCATGTGTCTGCCAAGGCGCATCCAAAGTCTAGATTATTCAGATTCCGGCATGTGGCGCCACTATTGATTGTTTTCAAGAATCACAGGTTTTGAAATTACTGGTGGCGCCTCTGGTGCATGATATAACACTACATCTACGTATGGCATACAATTATTGTTGTAAACTTTACGTGAGCGAGTCTATTACAATGGTGTATTTATTTCAACATATTTAGCAACTTATCGGGTTGGTTAAGGGTCTTCGCCGCTTCTTTAGTTCATAACGATCGTTAGACGAACTGGATAGCTCACCACCATACACATCAGCTTTACGATTATCCAGCGCTAAATAAACTGGATACTAATAAGTTGGGGGTGTTTTTCGTAACTTGCGTTATGAACAACTTTTGAAATATGTGAGGTGGCAGCACTTTTGAGCCCATCAGCACTTCCTGGGGTATTATGCTTTGCGTTTGTGACCGCAATAGGACCTTACCCCAGGATAGGGTATAGACGCTGATTGGCGCTCAGGCCGAATTTGAAATAAAATTAAATAAGAATACCTTTTATAAGATAATACTGTATTACAAAAAACTTAAACATATAAAAAATCATTGTTTGTAAGTTTTTCATCTCATTTTTTATTTTCTACTTTTAATTTTGTGTATCGATATTTTATAACTTCGATTTGTTATCAAAAGCATTATAAACGTACACCTGTGAATTAATCCAAAACAGCGATGACAGCAGTGACACAACATGAGGGAGTCAACGACCGCAAGTTGGATGGGTCAGCAGTGAGCAGTGAGCAGTGGGCAGTGGGCAGTGGGCAGTGGGCAGTGGGCAGTGGGCAGTGGGCAGTGGGCAGTGGGCAGTGGGCAGTGGGCAGTGGGCAGTGGGCAGTGGGCAGTGGGCAGTGAGCAGTGAGCAGTGAGCAGTGAACAGTGGGCAGTGAACAGTGGGCAGTGGGCAGTGGGCAGTGGGCAGTGGGCAGTGGGCAGTGGGCAGTGGGCAGTGGGCAGTGGGCAGTGGGCAGTGGGCAGTGAGCAGTGAACAGTGGGCAGTGGGCAGTGGGCAGTGGGCAGTGGGCAGTGGGCAGTGGGCAGTGGGCAGTGGGCAGCGGGCAGCGGGCAGCGGGCAGCGGGCAGTGGGCAGTGAGCTGTGGGCAGTGGGCAGTGGGCAGTGGGCAGTGGGCAGTGGGCAGTGGGCAGTGGGCAGTGGGCAGTGAACAGTGGGCAGTGGGCAGTGGGCAGTGGGCAGTCGGCAGTCGGCAGTCGGCAGTCGGCAGTCAGCAGTCAGCAGTCAGCAGTCAGCAGTCAGCATTCTGACGTCACTCCAACTCTTGATTAGTCGCTGGGTGGTCTGGTGCCAATTCGTTTTGGGCCGGCCTTTCCTTATTCTTCCTTGCCTGGCAGGGGCATCTTGTGAGAGGCGCTATGAAACGTGCCCCAGTCAGTTCGACGCCGCTGGCACGAGAGTTTGCTTCGAGCGATCCCGGACTTCCTCTTTGGTAATGAGTTCACTCCATTCCATGTCCAACATCTTCCTTACGCACCTTGAGTCGACGGTGTCAAGTTTCTTTTCCCGGTTTGAGTTTAGATGCCAAGTCAATTCTGTTATTTTAATTCATGAATATGACTTCGCGTCTTCTCGTAAGAAATGCTGCGTTAATCACAACCTAACATATTAAACAAGGTCAATGTGCATATTGGCAACGATATCGACACACACAAAATGCAATATGTACAACTAGGTTACACAAAACTTAAATGTATCAAAGCATTCGAGTGATATTTCACTGCGGGGTATTTCCTTCCACCAGCCGCTGGTTGGCTTTGGTCGTTAATTTTCTCGTTCCGTGTTTAGACAGTGAACTCCACAGTGTACAACATATTAATGAGCCCCTCTGATTAATGTAAGTATGCCAAAAAGATGGCGCCACCGCTGCCATTAGCTTGGCGGTAAATTTGTCGGGAAAAGACCAAGGTTGTGAATCGGCAAAAGACGAAGGGAACGCAACGAATAATGGAAATATCATTGTTCGATAGGGACAGGGTTATTATTATTATTACTACTAAAGCTATGGTAAGAGTTAGCGCTATGTTTATAACGACTGCCTGCCTTCAAATGGTATCTGTTCTACGGTTCATCGGCGCAGACATGGGCTGACATGGAATCCGAAAATGGCATGTTTCAGTAAGCGTCAGGTGAACAGAATATTCGGGCGTAGCTAGGCGGATATGTGCGCATGCACGCACACAAATATAGCACACATACCACACACACACGCAACCACACACACAACCACACACGCACGCATGCACGTACGCGCACGCACACGCACGTGCACAATTATGGCTTTGAGGTGAAGTAAAGTCAAATGTATTGTGACTACTTGGAGTTGGAAGCTAGACAACCGACACACCGGTCGGA
This sequence comes from Ridgeia piscesae, assembly GCA_025642075.2. Classification (NCBI taxonomy): domain Eukaryota; kingdom Metazoa; phylum Annelida; class Polychaeta; order Sabellida; family Siboglinidae; genus Ridgeia; species Ridgeia piscesae. Next base: position 86,111 of record JAODUO010000381.1, read on the forward strand.
AACTGTCGAAGGTACATATTTAGGAATACAGTTGTTATATGATGCTGAATGTGTTCTAAATTTAAAATGTTGTCTCTAGCTCCACGTCATTGTAAATAAGGAGAGGAAGAACTACCATTTTGGGACGATTGGTACTGACCATGGTCTCCAGGTAACTGTGGCTGTCATCGTCTTCTAAATCTTAGTATAATATGTTCAAGTAACTGTTCTAGAAATAAAACTCAGTCATTATTTTAACTTTGCTGTCCATATCTAGTATCATGTAACTTCATCATGTCAATTTTATGTGACTTTATCATATCATAATATTTAGAGTGTATTATCTCAGTTAGTGTTTGGTTATAGGTTTAGATTGTCATTGTGTAGCTATATTTATCTGAGCAACGATGTACGCTTTATTGCCATTTTAAAGTATATTTATTTAGTATTTTTGACGTTGATAAATTCTCCACAATATGGTTATGTAATATTGTTGTAAGTAAACATTAGATCACACATTTCAGTACCTCAGTTAATCACTACAAAGTATTACTATTTTGGAAACACTGTTAACACAATTTAACGTATCCTCATCATTTTATAAAACTGAATTACTAAACGTTGTTGAATTGGATAATGTATGTTAGACGCCGGAGAGCTGCGCATTTGCAAAAATCATTAGTTTGCTATAACAGAATTGCAATGACAAATACAATGTCACCACATTATGACATGTACAGCAACTGTAGCACAGCTGCTTCTATGCAACTCATATATTCGACTGTTCAATACATCATGTATACTTTTACACAGATCAAGTCATAATAACGGCGGATCACGTGACTAATAAATGTGTTTTATTTCTGAATAAAACCCTGGAACTGGCGTGGTGATTCCTGCAAGACATTTCAGCCATGCGTGGACGACGTCCATTGTGAGCGGTTGACCAACGCACTGGTGACACGCGAAGACGGAAAGCGTTTGTGTGTAGGTAAAGGTTGAAGCGGAAACACATTGTCGAGTGACTCGGTAGGACCGGAAGCACCTGTCATCAATGGGTAATCGGAGAAATGCCATAATATAGTAGCCGGGAGCTCAAGAAACCTGTACAGTTTATTGTTAATGCCGAGTGTGTGTGTGTGTGTGTGTGTGTGTGTGTGTGTGTGTGTGTGTGTGTGTGTGTGTGTGTGTGTGTGTGTGTGTGTGTGTGTGTGTGTGTGTGTTTTTGCGTATGTGTGTTTATGCGCGTGTGTGTATATGGAGATTGAGAGAGGGAAAGAGGCAGAGAGGGAGAGACGCAGAGACGCAGAGAGGGAGAGAGGCAGAGACGCAGAGAAGGACAGACGGAGAGACGGAGAGAGGCAGAGAGGAGGAGAGAGGGAGAACAGAGAGCAGAGATGGCGAGGAGAGG
>JAODUO010000381.1:92500-95000 GCA_025642075.2 Ridgeia piscesae
TTCCTTTGCACCTCTTAAGTCTCCTTTGCATCTCTTAAGTCTCGCTTTCCATCTCCTGGAATCGCTGACACGTGCGGAATGAAATCATTGTCATTTGCATTTGCAGTTAGCGCATACACTGATGAAATTATTACGGTATATGCAAGGCACATAATAGTCATCATTTCAGTAATGTTTGGTAAGGTTGCCGAGAAAGGATTGTCGCACTTTCAGACGAATGTTGAGGGTGCAATTATCCAGGCTGCTCGCAAATTCGCGTATATTTTGTATACGATTCCTGAAGTTTGAGTGGATCGTAATAAAAATCAAATAGCCACGAACCAACCATGAGTGGATAGAGTCATGAGGTGCACAGTGTTAGCGAGACACCACCAGGATAGGGGCAATTGTCAATTTCCATTAGCGAAGTGTTACTGAACACGGACGGATAACACTTGGCTGCTTCGTAACCTTTGTCGTCGTATCTTTGATATAGTGCGGCCGACGTGAGGACCATTATCAATGTCACCTGTGACATTAGGCCTACAGTCGTCCGTCCACTGTTCCCATTAGATACACCGCAATTCATTTGTACGCTTATCTGTAAATTGATATTTTATTATCACTAATATAACTATTGTAGGACTATAACTGGGACTATGCGTCACGGCATCATAAAGTACACTTTTAGTATTTATCAACATTAAACTAGATTTGTCGTTTTGACCAGTTCCTGTCAACCAATAAAAACGCCATAATATGTGTGGAAAGGTCACAAAACACAGTCCGACAGAACCATCTTATTAAGGACATTATGTTTGTGAATGTGGGCAGGGAAACCACGCCAAGAAATCCGATGATATCGTCTGTTCTAATTTAAACTCATTAATACAATATTTATTATTATTATTATTATTATTATTAGTAGTAGTAGTATGTAGTAGTAGTAGTAGTAGTAGTAGTAGTAGTAGTAGTAGTAGTAGTAGTAGTAGTAGTAGTAGTAGTAGTAGTAGTAGTAGTAGTAGTAGTAGTAGTAGTAGTAGTAGTAGTAGTAGTAGTAGTAGTAGTAGTAGTAGCAGCAGCAGCATAGTAGTAGTAGTAGTAGTAGTAGTAGTAGTAGCAATAATAACAATGAGCAAAACAACACCAGTGACTGTATGTCAGCGATCAGAAGCTGCCGCAACCGATTATGCAAATCAACTTATGCTGGCGTCTGTGGGCCAATGATTACGTCAGTACCAGCCTTCACTACCCCGGCATATCCCTTTGCAAAAATATTCTTTTAACCTCATCCAATGAAATCGCTCACGTGGAGTGTGGTTGGTGGGGCGGGTATTCGCGCTGTTCCTCCGGCTGACGAGTAGTGAATGGCGAAGTCAATTGCTATAATGTTATACTGAATTACGTCGAATCTTATTAAGACGTGGTTATGAACTGGGTATGGAGGGAAGGATCCAGTAGGTAGTGAAAAGTGAGACGATATTGAGATGGGAGAGACAAGAGGAGAAAAGGGTGATTAGATCAAATATTCCTCTGCACCAACTGCAACGTTTTTTCATTTCTGTCGATTATTCAATGTCGAGGCAACGGTGGCGTAGTCTGCTATTCTCACAGTAGAACCATAATGAGGGAATGATTGGGTGAGTGAATTTTATTTGGAATTGAAAAATAAAGACATTTCTTTTTGGGGAAAACGAGAAGAGAACACATGAAAGCCGACATTCGCTGTGGTGATTCTACGTAACTGAAGGAACTATAACAAGAACGTTGGCGCGAGATAATAACGAAATTGCAGAAGACATCAACCATTTTTATGACAACGTTTGCGCTACCTTGAAGAGTTGAAGATGGATATGGTTGTTTCGGGTCTTTGGAGATAACCTTTCACCAGTGGCCAGCTGCGTCTCAAGTTACGACAATTCGCGTATTCATTACGGAGTTGCATACTATTGGTTATTATTACGTATCGTGATACATAAAAGATATACGTAAATTAAATTTGCAGTTCCTCTAAACAATATCGGTCACGCGTGCTCGATCACGATAGCACTTACACCCACACAATTTTGTCATTTTATTTCGGCCCTGTGATTTTTGTTAGGCATTAAGCATTGTCGGCACGATATATTCCTTCCTGACACGATATCGTGGTAAACATGTTACACTTGTTTCGAGCACGCATTCTCGTAGAAACGCGAACGATTGCCATGCAATCCATTTGTCTAACTAAAATATCATTATCTGTTGCAACATTATGTTTAAGCATGTGTCTGTGTGAGTGAACGTGCATATATGTATGTATGTATGTATGTATGTATGTATGTATGTATGTATGTATGTATGTATGTATGTATGTATGTATGTATGTATGTATGTATGTATGTATGTATGTATGTATGTATGTATGTATGTATGTATGTATGTATGTATGTATGTATGTATGTATGTATGTATGTATGTATGTAGTATGTATGTATGTATGTATGTATGTATGTATGTATGTATGTACGTACGTACGTAC
>JAODUO010000381.1:97500-112500 GCA_025642075.2 Ridgeia piscesae
TAATTCGGTGCAATACATCGCCTGGAAATACATATAACCTACAGCCTTGATTACATAATGTTTAAATGGCATGTCTTTCTTCCAAATGTCACGTTTTGTTATGACAAGGCCACACAGTAAGCCTTATGTATAAGGCTAGACACCCAGACCTGTTAGAGTAGGACGTGTTGTGAAAAAAGAGCTTCGTGACATAAACACTTACCAACATTACGTGTGCTGCTGATTATAATGTGGAAACTATTATTAGTACGCATCAAACCAAGTCGTAGCTAACCTGTGTTAACTACTAAGGTTACTAATTGCACAGTTTTGCCCATCCAGAAGAGTCAGATCTAAACGCTTTGCTGAATCTTGTGCGTTGTTACTGTTCCTAACTTTCTGAATTAGAACACTGCTGTCCAAATTTATTTCTGCAAAGTCTACGTTCTGCAGCAAAACACGAACTCTCTTAGAATACTTAGCTGGTTAAAACACCATGTTAAGTCTTGGATGCTAAAAGCTAAAACTGTATTTTCAATAACCCAGCAGAATGTCTCCAATTTGTCATATAAGACAAAACAGATTCATATATGGAATACGTTCCATACACTATGTGTCTGGAGAAATTCTCTTTAAAATAACATTCCCTTAAAATCGAAACAGAATCTGAAACAACTAATTACGTATTTGTTTAGATATTGCTGAGAATCATTGCATGATTGTATGTCTGAACGATTTCAACAGCGGATTAGTCAGGAATGCCATTCATGGCAGACAAGCAAGTTCACAAACTGCTCAAGACTGAACTTGGCAAGTAAACTGCTACGCAGAATCACGGAGGACACAAACGGTGACTACCTGTATTTACCGTGTTCCAAACACCCTTCAAAACATAAACAGTTTCGGGTTGCCACCTTCACAACTCGACCTTATGTCATCGAATGGACAAGTTCACTGGGTAGATGAAGAAAACAGTGGGGTGTGTTGATGCTTCAGACCGGAAGTTCCATAATGGACTCTTGTCCTTCGTTTGGCGATTCCGAACTAAGAAGATCGGGTTTACATTTTGGTGGCAGTGCAAATGTTACTGACTGTGATTACATCCGTCAATTCTATGAAGGATAACATGTAATATTAACAACACCGAACGAAGCTATACGATGAATTAGGAATGGAACACACTCACGTGAGCAACATAACGTGTAATGAAGCAGCCGAGAAGACGATTCCCGTTCGACTAATAACAACAATTGATAAGCAAACAAACGATGGCAGAAATGTAGACTTCGGCAGGAGAACGGCGGACATATGGACGACTGGTGGCGCTTTGATAGAGTCGTTGTGCAAATGGAAAGGCGGAACGAATGAGAGATGCCAAAACCATACATCGACTAACATATCTATTTGGTGACTGGCTTAACAAAATACAATATGAACACACATCAATTCTGCGAGAAAACTCATTACCACTGACGAAAAATGGCTGAACTTATGAGCCGATTTGACAGAGAAGGCATTGCCGTCAGCTGGTTGAGAGGCGCCAAAATGTCCTCAAAGTGTCGATTCCCGAGATGTTGTACGAAATCATTTACGTAAACCCATTGTTTGTCATTGTTCAGAGGATCTGGAATCGAGAAGAGCCGTCCGGTGATTGGACAATCGGAATATAATAAAAATGCACAAGGAGGCAGTGAACTACTGCAGTAACATCCGAGCGCTATGGCTGCTCTCAAGCAGCTAAAATGAGTTATACATCATACTTACACAACGACTGGTCAGAATGTTGAACGACTGTTTCCAGGAATCCAACGCGGGTGTCAGGCTCAGCTGTCTCGATAACATCACATTGTCGCTGAATGTATGACAGATAGCATTGCTCTTATCAGGTGTTTGCGCTGGGTTTAATTCATCTTTGAAAATGTCATCGGTTGTCAAGGGCAAAGTACGTTGTAAGCGGAGGAGATATGCTATTTATGAAACTTACCGACACTTTGATGAGGCAAAACAAATTGTCTCTGTATGAGGTATTACAGTATTACAGTATTGCTTCCTGACTGACTATGGCATCTGCCATCAACAAACGACATATTGCTTCCGTTGAGTAAAAGACGTATTCACGTTTAGAGATGGTCTACGTTTTCGTCTCAAATTTCATTCAACTGAAACGGATACAAATACATTCAGTTTGCGCAAGTAAGGTGTCTTTTAAAGGTAACAGCACGCAATGTGCGCATCGCAATTAATAACATTTATTCCGATAAAAATGGAACCAACCGGATTCTGTTTGTCACATTGATTCACGACCGGGTATGGACACATGCTGAATATTACCCAGGACATTTCGTTGATGTTGCATGAAAAAAAAATATATATATATATATATATATATATATATATATGTGTGTGTGTGTGTGTATGTATGAATGTATGTATGTGTATGTATGTATATAATGTGTATGTATGTATATATATTATAATGAAAAAGTTGTATGCATCTATTGTACAAGTATAATGTATGTTATTAATATTCATATATATATATATATATATATATATATATATGTATTATGAAATGTGTATGTATTTAAATAAATATATTGTATGTATGTATGTAATATTTTTTTTTTATGAATGTATGTATGTATGTATGTATTTATTAGCTAGTACTATATATTCCACCGTTATAAATGAAAATAACCTAAAGGGCTATTTTTTATTGTCTTGCTCTTACTCTGCGTAGCAACAAGCTTGCAAAACCTCATTTAATATTGCTTTGGTATTTGTCCTACAGGCAGGAGACGGAGACGTCCATACCGCCACCGAGCACCCGCCGAAGCTCACCGATAGTTGGAGCTCGCTATGATTCTGCATTCAAGACTTCTGCTTAGCAACCGATCTCGCTGAAGACGAGACGTGGTCTGTGTGCATCTATAGTGGTGGTCGCTACATCTTGTTTGAACGGGTTGCTGCTAGACAATTGACATATTCAGTCTTGGCATAAAGCGTCGGCAAGCACACTATCGACTTATGTGTACATTGTCAAGTTGAACATCATACCATCTCGCCGTTCTCGGTTGGTCAATCACAAAAAGAACGATAAAACAGCGAGGAGCTAAGGTATGACGGTCACGTCTCTGTTGGTGATGTGACCATCCGAGGTAGCCACACAACATATATCACCTTGGGGTATTTCCCGGAAGTTCGCCGTTCCCACAATCCCTCACTCACGGGGCGGAGATACACAAGATGGACACGAGGCACTACAGTCAGCGCACGACAGACGTGTCGACGTTTGTCCTCAACAGACGGACCCTGCCCGGCGTCGTTCTACTCATCCTGGGCATGTTGTTCGTTCTCGCCGGCATCATGCTGATGATTGCGTTTGGTCTGCCGCGAGATGTTCTTGCCCACCCGAAGCGGATCATCGGTACTGCAGTCATAGCCCTCGGCGGAGTCTTCGGTCTCGCCGGCGTCGTCTACGCCGTCACTACCAACGGACGGTCGAAAAAACAGCCGACACATGCTGAACGAGGCGTCACACACCGCTGATGAGAGACGCCAACTGATGCGGAAACAATGGCGTCTTGTGACCGTAGTGCCTTGAGTGGCGGGGGTCTCATGTGTAGCAGAAGGGATCACGACAGAAATAGGCTTACAAAGTGCAGAGTATTTTTAGAAGTGATTTTTTCAACATTCATCTGCTGTGACATAAGTACATTTGACGAGTCAGATTTCCAGGTGTGATTGTGGAAGCTGTTGACAGTGAAATCGTGCAATTTTAGTTGATTTTAGTAAGTGGATTTGGCTTATTGACACCTTCAGTAGATTAGTGCCTGCTTTCAGTGATACTTATTGACAGGGGTCATACATGGCGGGATTTTACGACAGAACGAAATATTGGATTTTAACTTCACCAGTGTCAGTGAGATGATGGTAACAGCAGGTAATATCTTTTAGAACCTCCTTGCGTCTGGCTTTCATGACATCCTACAAAATGTTAACATGGCACCCAATGGGAAAGCCATTTGTGTGCAGCTCGTGAAATGAGCACACGTCACTGGCGCGCGAATGAATAAGTTGGACTTTACTGTAGTAACAAAATGTGCCATCGCGCCAAATGATGGTTGTGTGGTCTGTTGATTGGATAACGTTTACATTGTTTTCTCCATATCCGCCAGCATTCCTATCTTACACAAATTCTTCGTTCTAAAAATGACTCGTTGATTGCCTGATGTAGCACTGTTACTAAATTATTAAATAAAAAACATACACAATAATCTTTCAGCAATAATCAACTTTGCCAAACAAATTCAGCGTAATTTGAGGAAAACATGTGACGACTTATGTTAAACGGAAACACAACTAAAGCAAATTAATATTGTAACACATCACGTACCAACTGCACTTTCATTATTAGATTCCACATCCACACATATACACACATATACACACACATACACACACACATACACACACACATATATATTTTGTTTTATATATTTACATATATATATATTATAAAATTATATTATATATATATATATATTTTTTTTTAAATATATATATATATATATATATATATATATATATATATATATATAATAAAAATAATTAATATAATATATATAATATATATATATATATATATATATATATATATATATATATATATATATATCCATTTACATATATATATATTAAATTATAATATATATATATAATATATATATATATCCACGTAATAAGAAAGGGCGAGATATCTTTAGTCCATGATGGATAGCCGCAAAGCAGTAGATCCCACTTCTACTTCTGTTATCCCTGCAAATACAACTTTCTATCACAGCTATAAAGCATTGTTGCACTGCTTAGAATGTTGCAGCATCATTAAATATTGATTGAACAGTATCATTAGTTGTAAATGAGTGATTGAAATACCGACTTTGACTGCACATTTGCAGCCAAACACCCAACGAAAGATCACTGCACTGCATGGACATTGATAATAGTAACAACTATATCCGGTAGGAGCGCCACACTCTGGCGATTCCATCAATCTCCTTCGAAAGGCGAGCGGACATTGACCGTGTTACGGACACCGGCAGCGACTACCGCGTGGCGATGGCAGATAGCGTTAACAGGCCAGAGGAAAGCGACACTTGATTCCTGCATTGGCTCAGATTTAGAACATACCAACGGTTCATTGTTGTAACTGTGCTGTCAGCGTTAAATAGAAGGAACTATAATTTCATTTAGCCAGCGTCTAAAAACCTATTTCTTTAAAGCTGCCTATCCTCCTTAGCTTCCTAGCATCTTCATCCATGGATGGATCCATCGATGACTAGCACTTTGTTTACGATTACGAGATTGCTTAATCCCAATGTGAATTGGATACGTCGTAAGGAGCCAGTATTGGCTATTATATACGACGGGGGTGTGTGCTCATGTTATTGGGTGTTTGACCAGCAGATTAGGCGGCTGAAATCAGTTATGGTTTCAGCCTGGACCTGCGACTGATTAAGTTGGTTCCAGTCAACTATTTTTTTTAAAAAAAATGAATTCTTAAATTGTTCAGTGTGGGCTGTAGGTATTAAGAAACATCTGGTGATGTTGTTTGTTAGTTGTTGGACAACATTTGAGGAAATCTGGGAAGTGCTTAGGCTGAATGTGTCTTTCGTTTGTTTTTTGAGGGACGGAAGAATGTTTCAGTGGGGAGGGCTGGGATAGATCCCTTAACAGTTCGATACAAAAATTTTAGTCTTTTGTCGCGTCGTCTATTATCTAATGTGTCGAGGTTAAGATTGGTGAGCATGGTTGTGGCAGATCTTGGGTGTCTAGAGCGGTAGTCTCCAGTGTTGAAGCGAGCTGCACGGTGTTGGATTTTTTCTAATTTGTTTATGTCCCCCGATGGTATGGGTCCCACACTATGACTTCGTATTCTAAGACAGCGCTCACAAGGGCAATGTATGCCTTCCGTTTGCTTTTTTGGTTATTGTAAAAATGTTTGAGAGCCACTTTAAGTCATTAGATATGGTGATGCCACTGTAAGGGTTAGTATTTACATATTCCAGAGTTTCAGTATTTAGGCTTTAGAAGAATTGTGTTTTTTATGCTTATGATGTGACATTTGTTTGTATTAAAATTCATCCCCCAGGTATTTGGCCAGTTCCCAAGTTGTGTTAAGTCATTTTCGAGCACAATATGGTCACTGAATGTCTGTATTTTCATATATAATAGGCAATCGTCTGCAAACAGGCGGACTTGAGACTTGACGGATGTTGGTAAGTCATTTATGTGACACATGGAGAGCAAAGGGCCTAGGACTGTGCCTTGTGGGACGCCTGAATCAACGGGTATTTCTCTCGACATTTTACCATCGTGTTAGACTTTCATTGTTCTTCCAGTTAGGAATTTGTTTAGCCATTCGAGTATTGTGCATCTAACTCCATAATGGGATAATTATTTTAGGAGTTTTGAGTGGGGAACGGTGTCAAATACCTTGCTAAAATCTAACACTGCCATGTCTGTCTGGGTTCCGGTGTCGAAGGAAGAGAAAAGGTCATGCATGGTGGTTAGACGTTGTGTTTCACATGAGAAGCCTGCTCTGAAGCCGTGGTTAAGGTTTGTTAGGATGTTGTGTTCTTCAAGGTAAGTCATAAGGTGGCGGTAGATGTTGTGTTCAAGGATTTTACATGGAAAAGATGTAAGGGAGATGGGACGATAGGTTTCTGTTAGGTGTTTATCTCCTGTTTTGAAGACGGCCGACACGTTTGCAGTGCGCCAGTCTGAGGGTAAGACGGCTGTGTCCAATGATCGTTGGAAGATGTCCCGGAGTGCTGTGGCTAGGGTGTCAGCACAGTTCTTCAAAATGACATTGGGGATTTGGTCAGTCCCACATGCTTTGTGGGGATTGGTGGCTTTGAGTAACTTGCCTACTCCGGCTGTGTTAATGTTAATATCACTTATAATTGGGTGTTGTGGAGGGTCAAGGTGTGGGGGAGCAGATCCACCATCTCTGGTTAAGACACTCTGGAACTGGTCCATGAGGATCTCAGCCTTCTCCCTGCTGTCACCAGTGAACCATTTTTTTGGGGGGGGCTTCTCCAATGTTGTCTTGTTTTCTGCTTTTAATGTATTTCCATAAGGGTTTTGAGTTGTTTATATGGAGTCCTTGGGATGTGGTATTATTGATGTATTCCCATTCGGCTTTACGCATACTTCTCCTAAATGTTTTTTAATGAATTTGTAGTTTTTGTCCAGTTGTTTATTTCCTTAGCTTTCTTATAGAGCCTTGTCTTTCGCTTTAGTAGTCGATGCAGCTTCCCATTTAACCATAGGAGCTTGCACCGGGTGGAGCTCAGTTTTGATGGGATATGTTTGTCAATAGATTCGGTTAGCGTATTCTTGAAGGTTGCCCACAGTGATTCGGTGCATGCACCTATGTTGTAGTTGTATTGGGTTTTGATTTTATTTGACAAGGTGTTAAGGTCATCATTAAGGCTTTCCCAGTCAGCACGAGCAAACTATCTACGTCTGGTTGGTTGGAGGATACGATGTCCTTCCGCACAAGCAAAAAAACACCTCCTCTTGCTGAGTTGCGGTCTTTTCGGTATGCGGTGTAGTTTTCTGGGAATATTTCAGTGGAGTTTAAGTCATTGTTGAGCCAGGATTCAGAACCACAGATGACGTCTGGTTTTATATAGTTTATAGATGCTTCAAAGTCGACTTTTTTGTTTATCACACTACGAAAATTTACGGTCATAACACGCTGTTTTTGTTTGTGGGAGGTCAAATGCAGATGAGCTCATTCTGGAGCTGGTGAATTTAGTTCTGTTGGAGGAGCGTGATGAATTATCTTCTTGTTGGATTGGATTTTCTGACATGTGTTGGTCTGTTGATTTGGGATCTGCTAGTGAAGAGTGGGTTGAAGGTTTGAGAGAGTGATTCAAGAGTGATGTTTTCATTAGCAATTGGTTCGTAGAAACCTGGAGAGATTTCAAAGCTTCGGAAGGTGAAGCTTGATATATTAAGTGTTTGGCACCTACAGCACAGCCACTGTACGTTTGAGCGTTGTAACAAGCTGTAATCTTTGGTGCATATTTCAAGACATGACCGATGGTACCATATGCTGCATTCATCATAGCATACAGCTTCTTCGTTGGGTAACCATGAGATTGCGAGCTCGCAAAAGCCACACGGGTGGTATACAGTTTGATGCCTTGGACTGGGGTTGGTTTGTATGTCTCCCGAGAGGAAAAGGGCAAGTATGGTCAGTGTCTTATTACTTTTTGGACTAGGCCATGTAAGATGGGCTGAATTGAAGGAGCGGCGTGAGAAGGCAAATATTCCATTGTTCGATTTAGTTGCAGTAGCATCAAAGGACTGCGAGAAGAATGAATTTATTGGAGGCTAGTAAATCATTATTATTATTAATGTGACAGTCTCTAATGAGTGTGTATTAGGTATGTCAGCAACCGACACAACTTCTCCATTGGTAAGAAGTCTCTCATTCGTCTCAAACGAAACAACAGCATGCTCGCCGAAATCCTAGTATTTGTCTAGGTTATTTGAAACCAAATTAACAATTAAGCACACGTATTAAACACGTGTTTCGTGTGTTTTATTAATCTTCCGCGTTTATCACTAAAGTCACTTTACAAATAAAGTGCATAAATATACTGATACGACCTTTTTGTGGATAAACAGCGACATTACCTGACGTCATACGAAAATTATGACGAACAGTTATGAAGGGATTCGACGATAAAAGTACTCACAGTCAATTATTGGGGCATTATATGACGTCATTCTAGCAGAATAACGGATGCTTATGTGCAATGAATACAGTCCGACTTGGTGATACTCGTAAGCGACTGTTTGTAGCAGCCCTAAACTTCATATGAGTCTTGCTCACAGTAAACGAGTTCGCATCTCCTAGAATACATATTTAATCTTCAAGATATGTTGTCAGTTTTTGAGTTTAATGTTTTACATCCGGTTCAGATGCATATTGACAGGATTTAAATAACATGCAGAGGCACTGCTGAATTACTACAATTATGTTTTTTTGATTTAATCAAGTATTGTAATTATTTTAATGTTCCGTGGCGCTACGTCATTTTATTTCGCCAACTCATCCTAATAGGAAAATATCTTTTTGCTCTGTAGAAAATTAATGTAGCCAGCAAACCGTAACTTTTCTTCATCAATAACTCACCATAATAGCGTTATAAAGTCATACTAACATAAACTTATCGACTACCCGGTTATTGTCACAATGGCATATCGCACAGTGATCTTACTTTTCATTACAATGCTCTGATTGATGGAACTACCAAATAAGAAAGTTACACTTTTACCTATTAGAGCTGATACATTTTGACCAGCGAAATTAGTAGATGTGTCATGTCTATCACGGGCAGCATTCCAACCTCTTTCACCGTGTCGTCAGTTTTCATGACTGCAGTTTTTCTGTTAGTACATTCAAACTGGCCGTGATTAAACGTTTGGTCTGTTCTTCGTTCACGTGACTTGCACGTTTCACTTGCGGCTGTCGTAAAATGTCCTGTCAATGTAAACAGCGACACGCCATTAGACTGTCTGTGCATTATTCTATCGAGTAGAGAAGTGTCACCAATTCCGTATTAATAAACAAACTCGACATTTGTTAAGATGCGTGTTTCCAACCCGCTTCCAGCCGTCGTGATGGCCGAATCAATAGCGACCCGTGTGGTCCACCAGTCCATCCAGACTCACCTGACGTCACCTGCCGTAAAACTGCCCGTTAAATCATTTGTGTCGGCTACGCTAATTTTGCTCATCGATTTCGCATAAATAAAGTGTGCCGCCACCGGGTCGTTGCTTTTGCAACAGAGCGCCCGGTTCACTCATGGCTCGGCGGCAGAGTTTGTCAAGTTGATGCAACATTATAGCGCACGTTATCTGTGGCTGAGTCTCGCGGGAGATATCGTGCGCACCGTGCACTTACGTTAGTATATTCATATGTACCCACGTGTGTACGCACGACATCACCTATATATAAACGTACAGGCATGTATATATATACACACGGCCGCGTGCAGACACGCACACACATTCGCATACAAAGACGTGCACATACAAACACACAAATAGACATGGAAACACACACACACATACAAACACACACCACGCATAACTAATAATAATAATAATATTTATATAGCGCACATACAATTAAACAAACACGCATGCACACACACAAACGCACATACAGTCATACAAAGACAAACAAATACGCATGCACGCGCAAGCACACACACACACACACACACACACACACACACACACACACACACAAACGAACACACGCACGCGCACGCATTTTGGTTGACAACGAATTCGTGTCATGATACAATACCTTGCTTGTGCCTTTGAGGACTAGGACTATCACACAGTGATTGTAATGGAGTAGCTGTTACATTGTCTCTGATTAAATCACATATGGCGCTCTTAGCCATCAGTAAGACGTCTATGACAGATCACATGTGTAATCATATCCTCCATATGTTTACGTGTCGATTACAAGACTCAGTTTCGTTGACGTGCGACATTTGCGCACAGATTTGCTGTCAAAGGGCCAGTGCTCGATGTTACAACCGTTCAGTGCGTGGTATCAATATTTGTCACAACACGCATGTAGCCATGCATTTCAGGCCATCGTGCGAAATGTTAATATGTATTGCTAGTAATTGATGTACATTTCCATTGGTACAAAGCAATGATGAGAGGAGTTGAATAGTCGGAAGCCGCGGCACTATCTGTATATTGACGTCTTTGAAAATGTTTTTGTTACGGATATACGGTGCATTAGTTTAATTTTTACCTTTCCGTCTTAAGCGAATATTTCACGTGAATCAAACCAATGTTTTTTGTGCGAATAATAATAACAATGTACATTCGCTGCGATTGACGCTAACTACTCTATTTATGTATTCTTTGTATGCGAGGCAAACACACACGTACACGCAAACTCATATATACACATATACACATACATACACACATTACATTATACACACATAAGAGAGATGGAGAGGGACGGAGGAGGGAGAGAAGAAGGGAGGGATGAGGGAGAGAAGAAGGGAGAGAGGAAGGGAGGCAATGAGGCAAGGAGGGAGGGAGCGAGGGAGGAACGCGGAATGCAGAGAGAATTGTACACAGAGAGAGAGAGAGAGAGAGAGAGAGAGAGAGAGAGAGAGAGAGAGAGAAGGGAGGGATGAAGGGAAGGAGGCAGGGAGGGGGAGGGAGGAATGGATGGATGGAGGGAGGGACGGAGAGGGAGATAGAGCGACATATATAAACAAGCAGACAGACAAAGGCAGAGAGACAGAGAGCATGACAGAGTGACTGAATGACAGAGCGACAGAAACACATATAGACCGAGACAAGCATAGGCAAACAGAGTTTCCATCTGCGCATGTGCGGATATGCGCGCGTGCATATGCATGCGTGCGCTCGTTTATATGGTCGTGTGCGTCTGACCGACAAAAACTAGTTACATATTTTATGTACATATACTTAATTGATTATTTGTTCTTTTTAAACGCCAAATTTTAATTTACGTTTGTATGGCTGAAACGCAACGACTACCATATTAAGTATTGATGACAAACCTCCGCTTGTCTACGATGTTGGCTGGTTATGATATTTAACTCAGTTTGTACTGAGTTAAATATCAACTCTTGTATACATGAATCACTGTATACCATGTCTGATGTGACAAGACTAGAAAGTATTCTGGATATTTCCATATTCGTGAAATAAAATGCGACATTCTCTTAAAACAGCAATTTAACAATAGCGTGTCTGAAATAGATAACGCGCGTTGTCTAGCTCAGGATCACAGTATATACGCGCTAAAGATTTGAATACAAAAACATAATACGAGATATACTCTGACGGAGGTAATTAATTCATATACCAGAACAGCTACGTTTGGTGCCGGGTAAGACAATGCAATACTAGAGTACATTGCAGTGGCCAATAACTGCAGTAAAATCGGCAGTAGGACCGATGGCCTTCCAGCCAGGCCGTTACCTGCGGCCGTAAACCGTAACTACGGTTGGAACATACGGTTTTGTGGCATCTGCGCCACGGTTTATTAAACGTACGGCAGCCGGCGAGTGTAGTGCGGAAACGCCTTTATGGCGACCATAATCTTAACGCGACAGACGTTGTTATCGACCTCATCGCGACGAGGATCAATTTCTTTTACGTCCGCTTCCTTTAAACGAGTGTGCAAGCTGTTGCTCCCGCTGCTGGGCCCGTGGCGGAGTCGGCATGGAGCAACGAGACGGACACGACGACATGGTGCCAAGATGACGGTCGTCAGGATCTGCTGGAACAAGCGTCTTCGTGTACTTGTGATCCTCGTCGCATTGACGGGGTTGTTGTCAACGGAGTACCTTGCAATACACGCCGGGTATATATCGCTGTCAATACTCCAACGCTTCCGTCGCCTGTATCACGATGACCTGTCGTTGCCGATTATCAAAGTCGGAGCAGTAGATTGTTCTCGACTGTTCAACGACGATCCGGTCGAACTGTCCCGCGCCGATGTCTACCACAAGACGGTCACAAGGGTCGCCGCCACGGACGGTGACATCGAGTCGATGGCGAGAGACTGCGACAACTTCCGTAGAAGGCGACAATACATCATGACGCCTGTCACCATCGAGGAAGCTGAGTTCCCCATCGCATTCAGGTGAGCCTGATTTACGGTTCTCTCGACGCACGGCAACGGGCTAAATGGAAGGTCGCTGGCCTACATATCAGTAGTGATGGAACGGGTTATTGTTATGAGCATGCACAATGTAGATAGAGTAATGTCTCCAGCGTGGATTGTGATGTGTCTTGTTTGAGTCTAGGTCATTGTTGCTGTTGTCCTTCTAGTTAATGACCACCTGTATTTGGTTGAAGATGTTTAACAAGATTGTCACCTAGAGAATCAACTCTAGATGGCAGGTGGACAAGGAAGCCCTTTGGCTTATCGAGAGTCCAACCTATCTATCTAAATGTACTCCCCGCCCTTCTTAGGTATGTGTCGATTTTATTTTTAATCATATTAACACTACTAGCACCTACACAATCAGCCGATGATCTGTTCCATTCATTTACTTTTATTTGTGAAAATACACTAGTCCTTCTCTCTTCCTTAACCGAGAAAACAATATTTCTGTCAATATTTTCATACCCATTCAATATTTTAAACACTTCTATCTAATCTCCTCTCCTCTTGCATTTAAACAAACACATTTATAACCAAATGGTGTAGAGTTTTCCAGACTGTTCATTGCTGATTTCTTTTTGATGTCCTTATCTGTGCCTCCATTACTTGGCTTCTCTGTGAGTCCCCCCTGCGTATCTAGTTTAAATAGTTGCAACCTGTTCCACTGTCCATAGATCGAAACAGGTTCTCAGAGAAAACTGCTGCGCCCTTTCCGCTAAGATGGAGGCCATCTCTCATATACATATCTTCTTTCCCAACAAACTATCCCCACAAATCTAAGAATGTAACTCCTTCTTCGTCACACATCTGCTCTACTACAGCGTTTATTGCCATCCTCTTGCAGTTCCTATATGTTACTCCCCTTCCTCCCATTACTGGCAAGATTCCTGAAAGAATGATCTGTTCAACTCCTGTCTTCTTCAGTTTCCCTACCAACTGTCTGTATCTCTGTACTATTCCAATTGTCCGCTCCCTGTCTGCATTGTTCGTCCCTACATATACTAGTATAGATCCTCCCTGGTCATGCCCCAATGTATTCTCTACCCTTTCAGTCACTTGCTCTATCCTAGCCCCCGGAAGACAAACAACATTTTCTCCTTTGCTTAATGTCTTGTCTGTCTTTCGCAAAATGGAGTCGCTCATAAACACCCTTTATGTTCTCAGTGGCCCCTCAATCACTACATCAGAGTAGCATCTACCTGGTCGTTGACTTTTTCCCTGCCGCCTTCTCTGTTGTTCCTTTTTCCCTGCCTCTTTTCTTCCTGTCATCATTCCTATTATTGACTTCCCTTTCGAAATATCTATTCTCAGTTCCTTTTTTCCCTTCATCTTTCCTCCTGTCAAATGAACGTTTCTCCTCTCTTGTCCCATTGTCCCCCCCATCTGTCACTTTCTCCCCTGTCACCTTCCTGCATGCCATGTTATCTGCTGTTCTTTCTCCATTTGTTTTCCTTGCACTTGCCCTCGCCCTCCCTCCTCTCAATCTCCTGTCCTCATCCTTCTTGTCACTGCATTGCTCCTTCCGACCTCTTCCATCCGTCTCTTTGGTTATTCTCATCTCCACCCCCTTCACAATACCGGTTAGCCTAGCTAACTCTGCTGTAAGACATTCCACTTTCCAACACCTCGTGCACTGGAAAGTAAGCCTCCATTGTATCTGCCCATGACTTTGTGCATTAATGTGGACAGTAACTGCAGCTCACTTTAAGTTATACATAACTGACAAATTTAGTGTTTACTTGTACCGTTCCCTAGCGGATACGTTGGACACTACCTACAAGGCTACATAAACAAGCTAGGGTTTTCTACTAAAAGGCTTGCTTATTGTATAATAACAGTGCTACCTGATCAAAGTATTATCTTACGTATGTAGCTGTTATGCTTGTTACTTTATATATATTCTATCAAATAATCAGATTTGCTAAATCTTGTAAACAAACTTATCGAAGGCTAGATTAACCTATTATCACCCACTATACTAATCTGCTCAAAAATACTTTTAACTAACAAACTCTTACCAAAACTTTATGAATAATCTTCACATAAGAATAACATTGTAGCTGTCATGCTGAATAATTATTTGTTATATATTCTATCAAATAATAAGTTTTGCTAAATCTTTTTTACAAACTTGTCGAAGGCTAAATTACCCTATTATCACCCACTATGCTAATCTGCTCAAACATACTGTTAACTGACAAACCTTTAACCAAACTATCACCCAATATAAGTCTGGTATTACTTTATGAATAATT
>JAODUO010000381.1:115000-135000 GCA_025642075.2 Ridgeia piscesae
ATTAATTGTATGGAGTACATCTCGAATGTATATAAGCTTATGACGAAACCCTATAATTTACCTCCAGAAAATGTTTCACAGATCAACACATTTCTAAACGTTATACTATCAGTCCCGTCCTCCGAGATTAGACATCGGGTTTTCTAATTGTGTACAGTTTACGGCTATGTTTAAACACGTGAATATTCATAGTTGTAGTCTTATTACAATGACATGAGTAATATAGCAATATACATATATGTAAGAACACAGAACTGGTACACAAAAATGGGACGTATGACTTCTAAATTCAAATACTTAATTTAGATTCAAATTGTGTACATTTTGAATCAGATGGTAAAGGGGATAACGGCAATCGAAGCCAGGATAACACTCTTCATGGCTAAGAGATGGCAATGACATGACCATGACATTCTGAGTAGACTTAACTTGAGAACCAGTAAGATCCATGTATTAGATATGCAGGACATTTGTTCTACTCCATAGAAGTCTGGGGTTGCCTTAAGTAACGATACTAGAGTCACCAACTATGCTGGTTGAGAGTTATAGGTAACATGGAAAAAATATCAGTTTATTTTCAAATGATGTTCACTGCCAGAGGTAGATTTGAACTAGCTAGAAGCTCATATAACCCAATAGCCTTATGGCTAAATACAATATATGTCAAGGTAAAATCCAACAGAATAGGCTTAGTATATGAAGATGCAGTGATAACTAAGGCAGTACGTAACTTGGACAACATGTACCAGTATTGTGTTCTGACCTATGTATAGGGGAACAATGTGTCGAACGGGCCCCTGACCCTGTGATTGTTAACTTCTGTTGAATCCGATCGAAATTCGAGATGCCCGATTTGTTTGGTGACCAATGCCTTCAACAGTTGATTTGGTAAAAGAAAATTAGAAAGAAATATATATTAAGTAAATATACACTGCGTGTCTTCACTGACTTGTTGCTAGTAGAATATTTCTACGAAAAAAACCTGAATTACTTTCCCGGCGTGGCGGAGAAATTGGTCAAGAGCTATCTGATAGAAAGTAATTTATCTAAACAGGTGAGAGTTTAAGTGATGTAATACATGTCGCAAGTTTCTGTGCTGTTACCTCCGCTATTGATCTTATCGTTTATTCACAACTCCTCAAATGTGTTCTACGTGCAGGCGACACGACACCAATGTTTTGTTTTCAGATGCAGGTGCATATAGCCTTGTAAATGTATTCAAGTAAATAGACGCTAAACTTTAAAAGCAATAATTAATATGTATATGCATCAGAATGCGCATACGCAAAATATGCAAAATGGAAGTGGAAAATACTTTCGGAGTGAAACAATTTTCTGGCACGTTGCACCGGTGTGACATGTTAAACCTTTCTTACAATGCTACTATACTGATTTGAAACCAGGTTGAAAACCCTACTGTCATGGTCTATAGTGTCACCCTATTAGATGTGTCAACATTTCTACAACATGTTTAGCGGCAAGACAATTTTAGGTTGTTTGAAAGATCGGTGTCACGTGACTTAGCGTGGAGTAAGTTCTAGATGTATGTCGCCAGATGGGGCTACTACAGCGTGTTGGAGCCGGAGCTCATTTGCTTGTCGGACCTGTGGGAGTTTGGCAGTTGGAAGTACTTCATCAACCTGAGCGGCATGGAGTTCCCACTGAAGACGAACGGCGACCTCGTTAAGATACTCAAGGCGTACAACGGCTCCAACGAGCTCGAGGGAAAGACGGTGAAACGGTACGTTGTTGCTGAAGTCTTCTCGCTGAAAGGTCACTGTGAGATTGACATAGACTCTAGTCATCGATATCTATTTATGTCAATTTTTGTAACCGTTCTCGCATTGTCTCCACTCTGTCACTCAGTCCTCCCGCCCACCCGCCCACCCGTCGCTGGCTGGCTGGCTGGCTGGCTGGCTGGCTGGCTGGCTGGCTGGCTGGCTGGCTGGCTGGCTGGCTGGCTGGCTGGCTGGCTGGCTGGCTGGCTGGCTGGCTGGCTGGCTGGCTGGCTGGCTGGCTGGCTGGCTGGCTGGCTGGCTGGCTGGCTGGCTGGCTGGCTGGCTGGCTGGCTGGCTTCTCTCTCCCTCGCTCTCCCTCTTTCTTTCTATCTCTCTATCTCTCTTTCTCTCATTCTCTCATTCTCTCTCTCTCTCTCTCTCTCTCTCTCTCTCAATATATATATATATATATATATATATATATATATATATATATCCCTCTCCGTCTGTCTCTCCCCACCTCTCTCTCTTTGCATTCCCTCCTCCCTCCCTCCCTCCCTCCCTCCCTCCCTCCCTCCCTCCCTCCCTCCCTCCCTCCCTCCCTCCTCCCTCCCTCCCTCCCTCCCTCCCTCCCTCCCTCCCTCCCTCCCCCTCCCTCCCTCCCTTCCTCCATGCCTCCCTTCCTCCATTCCTCCATTCCTCCCTTCCTCCCTTCCTTCCTCCCTCCTCCCCTTTTCTCTCTTTATCTTTGTATTTCTCTGTTTCATCTGTTCTTGCTTGTTGACCCCCTCGTGTAGTGCACAAGTAGTTGTGTAACATCAAGCTCACACCTATATTCAACTACCAAAAAACACAACATTGTAGTAACATCTTTCATCACCTCCGACTGCCTGCACCTATGTTGACACTCTGTTGGTGCTTCTCTTTCAGCCAAAATCCCACCGACAAAGCCCGTTCGAAATACGTACATATCCCTGGAAAAGGAAGCACAACAATACTCAAATCACCCCCTCCGCACGGCATTAGTATCGTGAAAGGTGGAGTCCAAGTGACCTTATCCAGAGCCTTCGTTGATTTCGTCCTACATGACCAGATGGCGCTCGACTTCCGGGAATGGATCCAGGACGCCGCCCATCCGGACGAGATGTTTTTTTCATCGCTCAATTATAATCCTCACCTGGCTGCACCTGGCGCCTATCTAGGTACGTTGACGTCCCCAGTAAAACGGAGAATCAATCGCAATAAATGTCAAAACGCCCTTTGCAAATTACCATAATTTTATATTCTGTTTAGTGCGCGACTGAGTATTGCGATATCGGCAGAAGGCGAGAGAACCTGTGTGACGTGCGGGGCTTCGGGTCGGAAAGTACGCACCTTGCAGGCAGATACGTGCACGCGCGCACGTACACTCACTGACTTACAGATAGATAATCACTTGCATGTGCCTACATGCATACAGTTGCACGTGCTCAGCACACGTACACACACGCACACACACACACACGCGCGCGCGCCGCACACACACACACACACACACACACACACATAAACATACACACACGCACGCACGCACGCACACACACACACATAAACATACACACTACGCACACTCACACGCACACGCACACGCACACGCACACGCACACGCACACGCACACGCACACGCACACGCACACGCACACGCACACGCACACGCACACGCACACGCACACGCACACGCACACGCACACGCACACGCACACGCTCACGCACACGCACACGCACACACACACACACACACACACACACACACACACACACCAGATGAGAAAACAATTAACATCCATAGTGAGCATAATGATTGATACATTCGCCCACAATATTTCTGGAACAGCTGAGCATTTTCTGTTGTAAATTTTAATGGTGTGGGTTGGAGATCAGATTAGCTTCGAATATATTGGGAGCAATTTGACAAATTTAAAGAATCTGAAGTTGTGTTTTGTTGATCAACAGCGGCGTTCCTAGATCGATGGCTTCTGCTCCTATCGAGTAAAGAAGCATACGTAAAGTAACCACGCTGCTGTCGGTATGATCCAATAGTAGACTGGTGTTGAAGTCCCGTTAATGTTAACTTCGTTCCGGGTCCAATGTAACGCAGTATTTTTGGAAACGTTTTGTTTATGGAACTCTTGTGTTTAATAGTGAAACGAACTCAGAATGCACCTTTCGCATTTATTATATTGGATACGTCATTGAGAATGGTATTATTATCTATGAACGTGAAACACTTTGCTGGCAACTTACTTCATAAGTACGTTTGTCTGCTTTCCTGAGTTCTGCTCAAGTGAGTAGTTAAATTTTACTAGACGTTTGAATGCACATAGACACCACCACCAACAAAGCGAACAAGACACTCGGCTTCCTCAGAAGAAACCTAAAAATCGGATACAAGAAAACCAAAGAAACAGCATATAAAGCTTTTATCCGCCAAATCCTGGAGTACTCGGCCACTGTCTGGGACCCACACTTTGCAAACAATATAAAAACAATAGAAAAAGTTCAACGCCGAGCAGCAAGATGGGTCACAAATAGACACCCCCAGACCCCCTGCGTCAACTCTCTTGCCGGGCCAACACTCCAGCAACGCCGTAAAGAAGCTCGACTTGAAATGTTTTACAAATTTCACCACCGCCTCGTCACCATTGATTCTGAATACTTACCACAGCCAACAGAAAACAGATCAAGCAAAAGAAAGAACACCACACACAGCTACAACATCCCCTACTGCAGGACACAGTACAGACAGATGTCATTCTTCCCTCGGAACATCCCCGAATGGAACAGCCTGCCCCAGGAAATAGTGGCAGACAAGTCCCTGGAACGTGTCAAGTCCAGGCTTGCTGCCAACCTGTAACAGGACAGACCACCCCTCCCCTCCCCTTCCCTTACCCCTCCCCCTTTATTTCTTATATCTTCTACCCCCTCTACTGTTTCACACACCCTTTCACTACATTTCAGAAGTGTCTACTGCAACCTCCACAAATCAGCATAATCATCACAACATTGATGTTGGTTGATTAATAGAAGAAGAAGAAGTTATACGTCACGCGTTTCAGTTATTCGTTTTAAGCTGTAGGTTTTAGTATTTACTAATGTGCAAAGGAATAAACAAAATCGTCACATCGTTTGATCATAAACGTCACCGTGTGTATTTCATTGCGGGCACACACACCTGTCATCAAAGGCGGCCTTTGTCGTCAACTGCAAATGGCGACAGCTTGTGCTAACGCCAGTATATCAGGAAATCGTTTCTCCAGCACATGGCATTGTACGTCAGTTATGTGCACAGATTTGCCACGTCGATTCCAGAACGGTAGTTATGACACTGTATCGACGCGATCAACAGGAACTGCGGAGACCCTTCGGCAAATGCATGATGGTCATTGATCTGATAACGAGGCCCTTTGACGAAGGACTCCGGAACAATCAATTCACGCCTCCTGCGAACTAGCGTTGTTTTTCAGCGAAGTGTGTTCGATAAAAGTGATTCATATTCCCATTCTGTGTCACCTTCGTCCGGTGTGTCTGTATTGGCGGGGGTCGTGTTTATAATTAATCTTTGGACTAAGTGTGATTAGTATTATTCGTATCAGTAAAGGCTAACACGGGTTTACATATCAAATACATGCGATCACTCATATATATATATATATATATATATATATATATATATATATATATTATATATATATATATATATATATATATATATATATATATATATATATGTATTGTGTGTGTTGTGTATGTGTTGTGTATGTGTGTGAGAGAGAGAGTGAGTGAGTGTGTGCGTGCGCGCGTGCGTTCGTGTGTGTGTGTTTAATTACAATTTGATTATACATACATGCACGCACACGTACACGTACACACGGACATATGTACACACACGTACACACACGTACACACACGTACACACACGTACACACACGTACACACACGTACACACACGTACACACACGTACACACACGTACACACACGTACACACACGTACACACACGTACACACACGTACACACGTACACACACGTACACACACGTACACACACGTACACACACGTACACACACGTACACACACGTACACACACGTACACACACGTACACACGTACACACACACACACACACACACACACACACACACACACACACACACACACACACACACACACACACACACACACACACCGCGTACTCGACGCCAATTTGACAATGTTTTGGCGGCGCCACGTGGATTTGTGCGCAACATTCTCTTAAGTACTCACTGCCAAGTCACTCACCAGTATGAAACGCCCTCCTACTCACATACGTAAGCACGCATGCACACAAGAAGTTGACCATACCTTGACTGTTACAGGCGACCCAGACAAGAAGGAGCCGTACATGTTGTCTCGGCTGACCATCTGGACATGGGACCCGAAGCGGCAGTGTCGTGGCACCTTTAGACACGCCGTCTGCGTGTTCGGAGTACGGGACCTTGCCTTCCTCAAGGACAGACCGGAACTGTTTGTCAACAAGTTCCTGCCCGACTTCCAACCGCTCGCATACGACTGTATGGAAGAGAGACACTTCAGACGGATGCGGGACGAGTACACGGGCGACAGACTGTTCAATAGCTCCTACTATGCAAACATGCCGTTCGCCAAAAACCATGTGTAATGTGTGCGAGAAAGTGTTCTAGTTTGTGTATACGCTAGTGTATCACCAGTGTATGTTACACATGTGTGTGTGTGTGTGTGTGTGTGTGTGTGTGTGTGTGTGTGTGTGTGTGTGTGTGTGTGTGTGTGTGTGTGTGCGTGTGCGTGTGCGTGTGCGTGTGCGTGTGCGTGTGCGTGTGCGTGTGCGTGTGCGTGTGCGCGTGTGCGCGTGTGCGCGTGTGCGCGTGTGCGCGTGTGCGTGTGTGTTTATGCGCGCGTGCGTGTGTATATATTTTGATATATATGGATTAGGACCTATGACTAAAAGACGTATTTGTGTGTATATTAAAAAATATATGTATGTATGTATGTATGTATTAATGTATGTATGTATGTATGTATGTATGTATGTATGTATGTATGTATGTATGTATGTATGTATGTATGTATGTACGTTTGTATGTATGTATGTATGTATGTATGTATGTATACATGTATGTATGCATGCATGCATGCATGCATGCATGCATGCATGCATGTATGTATGTATGTTTGTATGTATGTATGTACAGGTATGTATGTATGTATGAATGTACGTATGTGTGTATGTACGTACGTGCGTACATATGTATTATTCCAATGATTGAGCGAACCATTTGTATTGAACGTTTAAGATGGGGCAGTGAAGTCTCATTTGTATTGCACGTTTAATGTGGGGCAGTGAAGTCTCATTTGTACTGAACGTTTAAGGTGGGGCAGTGAAGTATAATTTGTATTGAACGTTTAAGGTGGGGCAGTGAAGTATAATTTGTATTGAACGTTTAAGGTGGGGCAGTGAAGTATCATTTGTATCGAACGTTTAAGACGGGGCCGTGAAGTATCATTTGTATTGGACGTTTAAGGTAGGGCAGTGAAGTATAATTTGTATTGAACGTTTAAGGTGGGGCAGTGAAGTATCATTTGTATTGAACTTTTAAGGTGGGGCAGTGAAGTATCATTTGTATTGAACGTTTAAGGTGGGGCAGTGAAGTATCATTTGTATTGAACGTTTAAGGGGGGGGGAGCAGGGGGAGAAGTATCATTTGTATTGAGCGTTTATGGTGGGGCAGTGAAGTATCATTTGTATTGAGCGTTTATGGTGGGGCAGTGAAGTATCATTTGTATTGAACGTTTAAGGTGGGACAGTGAAGTATCATTTGTATTGAGCGTTTATGGTGGGGCAGTGAAGTATCATTTGTATTGAACGTTTAAGGTGGGGCAGTGAAGTATCATTTGTATTGAGCGTGTATGGTGGGGCAGTGAAGTATCATTTGTATTGGACGTTTAATGTGGGGCAGTGAAGTCTCAGTTGTACTGAACGTTTAAGGTGGGGCAGTGAAGTATCATTTGTATTGAACGTTTAAGGTGGGGCAGTGAAGTATCATTTGTATTGAACGTTTAAGGTGGGGCAGTGAAGTATCATTTGTATTGAACGTTTAAGGTGGGGCAGTGAAGTATCATTTGTATTGTACGTTTAAGGTGGGACAGTGAAGTATCATTTGTATTGAGCGTTTATGGTGGGGCAGTGAAGTATCATTTGTATTGAACGTTTAAGGTGGGGCAGTGAAGTGTCATTTGTATTGAGCGTTTATGGGGGGCAGTGAAGTATCATATGTATTGAACGTTTAAGGTGGGGCAGTGAAGTATCATTTGTATTGAGCGTTTATGGTGGGGCAGTGAAGTATCATTTGTATTGAACGTTTAAGGTGGGGCAGTGAAGTATCATTTGTATCGAACGTTTAAGGTGGGGCAGTGGAGTATCATTTGTATCGAACGTTTAAGGTGGGGCAGTGAAGTATCATTTGTATTGAACGTTTAAGGTGGGGCAGTGAAGTATCATTTGTATTGAACGTTTATGGTGGGGCAGTGAAGTATCATTTGTATTGAACGTTTATGGTGGGGCAGTGAAGTATTATTATCACGAGACATTACAGTCGGATAGAGTCAATGCATTCCGGTGACATCATTGCTTGTCTTTGTTCAGCGTATTTAACGTGACCTATCGTCATGTATCGGATCGTACCCGGGTGTGATACGTGATACGTGATACGTGATACGTGATACGTGATACGTGATACGTGATACGTGATACGTGATACGTGATACGTGATACGTGATACGTGATACGTGATACGTGATACGTGATACGTGATACGTGATACGTGATACGTAGTGATACGTGATACGTGATACGTGATACGTGATACGTGATACGTGATACGTGATACGTGATACGTGATACGTGATACGTGATACGTGATACGTGATACGTGATACGTGATACGTGATACGTGATACGTGATACGTGATACGTGATACGTGATACGTGATACGTGATACGTGATACGTGATACGTGATACGTGATACGTGATACGTGATACGTGATACGTGATACATGTGATTACGTGATACGTGATACGTGATACGTGATACGTGATACGTGATACGTGATACGTGATACGTGATACGTGATACGTGATACGTGATACGTGATACGTGATACGTGATACGTGATACGTGATACGTGATACGTGATACGTGATACGTGATACGTGATACGTGATACGTGATACGTGATACGTGATACGTGATACGTGATACGTGATACGTGATACGTGATACGTGATACGTGATACGTGATACGTGATACGCTGGCTATTCATAGTAGCATTTATGTAAACAGTGTTTTTAATGTCATCAGCATACCGCTATAGACTACAGCTTTGTGGAGATTCCGGGCAACGATAATCCCCTGAAATGTCGCTGATGTTCCTGTTGATATTATGTTTACTGATGTGTTGTCATTTAGTTGGTTACTTGTATTCTGAGATGCTTTGCGTCGTCTATTTTTTCAATAAATGTTGACCAATATGTAACTAATACCTTTCTAAACGGCTCTGATATGTGTAACGTTAGAAACGTCACAGTGACATAATTAAAATCTTCAAAATAAAATCGTGTCATAAGATTTCGATTCGATGAACACTGGCGGCTATGTTTAGATTCGCGTCTTTCTGCGCATGAGGAAAGTATTGCAAGTTCATCGTGAGTGCGAGAACGAATCCCGTATCACTGCTACCAAATGTACCTTATGAGACATACCTACAGGTAACATAAACATAGATTAAAATATATCCGTCAGCAGCTAGACCACATTGGAAATAAGTGTACGCTTGTGTTCTTTAATGTGTTTATCCTCGGTAAGATTTTATATATGTTTATTCTTTTATTTGCTTTTGCATCTAAACTATGTTTAATTGTCATGCATATACTTTTACCAAATAAACTCACTCACTCACTCACTCACTCATTCATTCACTCACTCACTCACTCACTCACTCACTCACTCACTCATCTGAGCATTTCAGTTAATCTCACATCAGACCAATTAATTCTAAAGGCGGGTCTTCACTATTCAGCGCGGTTGCAAGCAACGAGGTGATTGAGTAATGTCAAGGCCGAACGATGCTGCTTACAACGTGATTGCACGCAATATATCCTGCATGTCTACAGTATGCAATACGGTAGCCTCGGTTACCCAGGCTCCGTGAGGTGGCAGCACTTTTAAGCCCCTCAACTCTGCCTGGGGAAAGAAATGCTCTGCATTTGTTACGGCCTCACCCCAGATTAGGGTAGAGAGGCTGATTGGCTCTCAGGCCAACTATGAAATAAAAATTAAAATAAATAAACTTTTACAAGATAATGATATCCTATGAAACATATTCAACATTGAACTTATATTAACAAAGAAATGAGTAAAAATTCAAATTCACAGTTGTTTATAAATTAAGAATTACGGCAGGATTAACCAGTATCCGTGAGGTGGCAGCATTGTTTAGCCCCAGACGAATAACATACAAATTATATAAGGATACCTTTTATTAAATAATGCTCTATTACAAAAACTATTCAAAATTAAACTTACATTAACGCAAAATAAATAGAAATACAAATTTGCAGGTTTTTTAAAATAAAAAATAAAAATTGCGGCAGGATTAACCAGTGTCCGTGAGGTGGCAGCATTGTATAGATTATGCGGATAAACATTCAAAAACCGATTACGTTGTGCAGACAATAGACACGATGTTAAAGACCGCATGTGTCTTTTACGGAATTTGCGGTTGACATTGCTGTACGTTGTGGTTTCGATAAGCACTTATATCTGACTAGTTGTCCAAATGCACATAATCATAACACATGTATACGTTTGGCCCAAACAGGTTGTACTGCGCAAAAACTGGCACTCTTCATTATTAGTCAAGATCGTCAAGCACAAGTACTTGCTGCTATTGCCATGGCAACCACCATAAAAATCGATTAAAATTCATGATTTCCGTGATCATTGTCACCGGCAAAGTGTTCCACTGCTTCTGCTTGTAATAATCCTTCGGACAATATAACTGAAATACGCTATTTCGGGACAGTTCGACTATTACGACCAAAAACAAAACAAAGTCCTATATGTTAACATGGTGTATATGGACCTCCTGCCCCCAACTGCCCCCAGCCTCGTTTTCACGCGCGAGACTGGCACGCCCTAATCGGTTGCTGCGACGAGAAGTTAACTGGTCTCCAGTCCACCGTGTGGCGCCACTCTTACTTAGCAACGGAACCACACCACCAATGGGGGAAGATTTTGGAACCAGTTTATGCGAGACGCGGATTCCTTTTGTCAAACCGGGTTAGAAATCACTTTCATCCAGTGATTAAAAAATCAAACCAATACAATGGAATCTCAAAATGTTAACTTATTTTATATCTGATATGACATTTCATTGATTAAAAATACATCAGTGGTAGAGGCAATGTTATAGGATCCTTGTGGGCTAACAACTTAAATAGCCTAAATAGTCCACAATGATACACAAATCCATGTTTTTAATTAAACTAATTGCACACATTATTTGAAAGTATTGAAAGAGTGTCACATATAAAATTAAGTGTGAGTACATTAACAATAACATTTTATAGGTGCATTCTGAAATAATGCGTCCACAATCGTTTTATTGTGTAATATACACTATACATTTGTGGTATAAATTATAAGAAGAATAAATGCATTCGTATGTGAGTATATTTTAACATAAACCTTACAGTGAATATATTGAAAAAAATTATTAATTCACAATTTTACTTTGTGTGAGGAGTAAATATTGGCATACATGACAATGTTACAACATTATATGTTAATAAAATGTATTAATTTGTATTACTAAGATATTTTGTTTTGAAAATATGATGTTGTATCTTATGTTTATAATGCTTATAGTAGCTTATCATGCCTTAAGTGGCTTATACTATACTAACAATTATTCATAGTATACGGATAGCAAGCATAGTATACAAATATATAAACTAGAAACGCATCTGGAGTTTTTGTTTTATATGTTGTCAGGGTAATAAATGAATAATAAAACACCTTTGTAATGAAATGTAGGCAGAGAGCTATACGAAATAATTATGTTAATATGATTAGTTAAAAATTATGTACATTACAGTAAAAATAATTCAAGGATCCCTTTAAGTGGATTCTTTGGGACACAAATGTTTTATCCAAAATTATAATAAAAACAATGTTTTTGATTAAACAAAACTCTTTGTAATATACACTATTTTTAATTAATATAATTAGCACACGTTAACCCTATGCAATAGAATAGTGATCACAACAGTATTGCTGATCCCATTATACAATCTGAGTCATTATATTAATATGAAGTACAAATCAGGCACTCGTCAAATGTATGTGCTTTTTGGAAATGGAAAGGAATTATTACCTTCAGTCATTAAACTCATTCCAATATAATGTAATCGAATATATTAATAATTAAATCAAACTAGCCACCATGCGTGATGTGTCCATAAGACATTTGCAGTCTATATATATATATATATATATATATATATATATATATATATATATATATATATATATATATATATAAACTTCATAGATCCTTATGCTTACTTCAGTGTTCATGATTAATACAATATTAATAGAAACAACACATTGTCCGTGCGGTGCAAATTACTGTCTTCAATTTGAGTATTCTAAGTCAATTACATACTATATGATCAATTTCAAATCGGTATCAACTTACCGATATCTTGACGCCATCGTCACTACTCTAGGTAACATATTTCATAAGACATAGGAACATTAATGATTACAGCCGCCATGTTTACAAATGGCGGATATGAAAGTCGGACAAGATCACCTCTAACATATTTCAAATGTGCATCCCCTGAAATGTAATCCTAAGCCCAATAGGTTGGCTTTACGCGAAGCAGTTCCTGAAATATGGGTCAAACTAGTGTTTGATTTCGAGAGGCGGCCATTTTTTATTTTGAAAACAAATGGTTGAAGCCTCAACATTTCAGATTGCTTCCATCAACATTTCTCTGCCAAATGTCATGCTTCCATCCTGATGCGGAAAGAATATTACATTAACAGTCCTCATGACAGTAAACCGCTGGTATAATACTATTGATTATAATAGCTTTATGCATACAACCGTTTCTAAATCAGGCGCCGCTAACCGCAAGTGCTGGTAATTTGTGAGCAGTCAGTCAATACCAGAAATGAGTATAGATAGAAGTATATCATTGAAGTTTCTTCTAATAATTTCCACTACTGGGTGGATGATTCTAGGTCGTTGTAATAGATAATAACTAAGTACAAAATGTAATTCAAACGTTCACCATTGTCATAATCCACCGCAAACTTGAACGGTCCTAGCTTCATTTAGTGACGTATCGACGTGTATTCATTGTTGGAGTGAATATGAAAACGGACGCAAATATCTACCACGTGACATGGAATGATATCGCCACATTCTTCGAGTGAAGTTGCAATCGCAGTGCATCACGGGACAGGCACGCTGTCGTCCCCCTCTCGTGTTAATTTAATTCCAAGCACCCAACCGGAGCGATGCGTTGAATCGGTTCACGTCACGCGCGGCAACCATTGGGTCATTAATCCACCAATCGTTGCAACGTAAAGCCATAACGTCGGCGCCCCGGACGTCTGCGGCGCTCTGTTGCAGCCATTTGTGTCACACGTCTCGTGACACACTTTCACGGCGATATTGTCACGTTGGTCGTTGCCGGAAATGCACACGGGTTTGAAGTATGCCGGACTACAACTTCTGGAGAAGGTCAACAAAGTCCCTGGAAGAAACCGACAGACAAGTGTTGGTTGATGCGTAAATTACAGCGACGGTGCCAGCTCCTGGGTGTTATGTTTATTTTTTTAATTTATCGTTCTTATTATTACAACAGTTGAAGGTTTATTTCCTGCCAATTTGTATTTGATTACACCATTAAACCCGTTCCGATGTTCGCAATTTGAAACATTCCACCTGCAACACGTTCAAATGGTAAACAAAACATCCAGTTTCAAAACAAACGTTATTGGCATTATTGCAGAGGCGAGCAGAATTAACCATACATCCTTTGATGTTTAACTATCCCACGTTCCAGAGAGCAGACTTCCCGTTACGAATCCTGGATTTAATACAAGATCAGATTCGTGCATTAGACAGTCATACATATATATTTTAACTACGACATATTCTTCACATTTATATATTTATAGAGTCTGATGTAGCCGTTGGCGTCCATATTAACTTGTAATCAACAATATAACACTGTGGACGTTAATCTTGTTAAAATTATAAGATAATGGCCAAGAACTGTGACAAATATGATGCGTGGTCTTTGTATTAATTAATGCAAAGATACACACGGAAAAATATATATTCACGTCATAGTGTTTCCTAAATTACAAATTCGTGATTGTCATGTGAAAAGGTCACAATACACGTCACCGAAAGCTGCATATGAATTATTGTAAATGGTAGGAATGTACATTGGGGTTAAACGGGCAAACACTTACGTCAGCCGACGACACGAGGCTGACCCCACCGTAGATGCAACGTAACTGTGGCTCCCATGAGACATGCAATCGAATAGTTTTCTGCAGATTTTCCATTTTAATTCATGATCCGGTTGCAACGACTATAAGAAAGCTACGTATTATTTCGTATACGGAGGTAAATGCCACAGCTGAAACCTCCTTTTGACGTTTTATAGGTTTCCATCCAACAACAACACGTCTATAGATGGTGGGAATTAGTAAACAAGTTATTATTTTCAAGTTATTTGCAGGTTGCATTAATTTTGACTTTGAATACGCTTACAGACAACAATGTGTGGCCAGTTGTGTAAGGTCTCGTTGAGATACGCTCAAAACGGACCGGAAACGAGACTCACTTGCGTGATTGCCGTTCGCCCATTTCGGTGGGCCGCTGGGTGTAATTAGGTAACTACGTCTACATCCCAAACGCCACCGGGACATGCCAGCAAGCGATATTATTGGTTGGTCTTATTTTCAAAATTTCGTCGTAAGGCTAAAATAACGTATACATTACCGTTGTGTGAATATTTACGAACGACCAGGCAGTGGTCGAAGTTGGCGTATAGGACGCAGATGTTGTTGACTACAGTCAGGCACACCGTACAGTTCTTCGGAGCCGGCGGCGTCGTCTCGCAGTCGCCGAGCCCTCGCCCGGCGTCCTCGCAAACCACACACATTATCGCCCTCGCTGAAGAAGAAGAAAGTTCGTTACAATGGACACGCGTCTGTAGAGGATAATAGCCCCGTTTTTGGGGACACAAACGAATCTAGAACGTTCAGTTATAAGTGAAATATATTACCAATGAAATGCTTGCCTGCCTGCCTGCCTGCCTGCCTGCCTGCCTGCCTGCCTGCCTGCCTGCCTGCCTGCCTGCCTGCCTGCCTGCCTGCGTGCGTGCGTGCGTGCGTGCGTGCGTGCGTGCGTGCGTGCGTGCGTGCGTGCGTGCGTGCGTGCGTGCGTGCGTGCCGCGCCCGCCCGCCCGCCCGCCCGCCCGCCCGCCCTCCCGCCCGCCCGCCCGCCCGCCCGCCCGCCCGCCCGCCCGCCCGCCCGCCCGCCCGCCCGCCCGCCGCCCGCCCGCCCGCCCGCCCGCCCGCCCGCCCGCCCGCCCGCCCGCCCGCCCGCCCGCCCGCCCGCCCGCCCGCCCGCCCGCCCGCCCGCCCGCCCGCCCGCCCGCCCGCCCGCCCGCCCGCCCGCCCGCCGCATAT
This sequence comes from Ridgeia piscesae, assembly GCA_025642075.2. Lineage (NCBI taxonomy): Eukaryota > Metazoa > Annelida > Polychaeta > Sabellida > Siboglinidae > Ridgeia > Ridgeia piscesae. The sequence goes on from JAODUO010000381.1 coordinate 130,555, forward strand.
GACGGCCTAAGAGCGCAACATCTCATTGAGCTGGGTCTACAGTGCTCATTGTCTGTGCGTTTCTTAATGGGAAAGCCAAGCTGTCAGTATCAGGAACAGTGCAGCGGTTTCCTTGCGTCATGCTGTGATATCGACTCGTCAAACTCGACGGGCCACAAGCCATCACCGCAGCAACGCGTCACATATCCGGATTCATCGGATTATTCGAAGCGTCTTACAATTCACCAGTGGCTTTCCTATTTGCCATTCGGCGTCTCTGAAATTATTAATCTACGCTTTAGTTATACGAGTGCAAAATGGTGTAAACAAATTGAATCAATTTCTTTCTCTCAGTGTGCCGACGTTCTTACATGTCTGAGGTTTGTGTCGACTGAATGAAGCATCAATTACGTAAGAAGACTGCAGAAGAGCGGTATATTAAAAACATGTTTAAAACATTAATATCATTTATATATCTGTGATCGTGCTGATAATCGACCATTTGTAAAGAGTATTCTTCCTCTCTTCTCTGGGCGTGGCCGTATCAGCGAATTCGGGCATCTGTCAACTTCACTTCTTCGTCCTGAACTCGCGCCAGTTGTCCTATATCCTCATTTGTTTTCGTGCTTGAGCGAGTTGTTAATAGCACATTTGAACCTTCTCATCTATCTCAGCCAGCACGAGGAGGAGCATTTCTGTTTTCTTGAGGGCCCATGTCTCCGCCCCATAAGGACTTACCAATCACCGTGCTTGCGTGATTAGCAGATGAGTGTACTGCAGCGATTAAGACAGGATCTTCTATCCGATCCGGCTTCTTGCATATTTATAGAGCACACAGCCGATGGCGGATTAGGAAGGCATGCATTATAGACGAGTGATTGGTGCGAACACGTCGCACCTATGGTCGAATACACTTAGTTGATTGATGGCATCGACCGTACCTTCCAACGTCTTCCAACGACTTCATTGTGTGTGTGTGTGTGTGTGTGTGTGTGTGTGTGTGTGTGTGTGTGTGTGTGTGTGTGTGTGTGTGTGTGTGTGTGTGTGTGTTGTGTGTGTTTGTGTGTCTGTCTGTGTGTGTCTGTGTGTGTCTGTGTGTGTGTCTGTGTGTGTCTGTGTGTGTCTGTGTGTGTCTGTGTGTGTGTCTGTGTGTGTGTGAGTGCGAACATGTGTGTGAGTGTGTGTGTGTGTGCGCGCGCGGGCGTGTGTCTGTGTGTGTCTGTGTGTGTCTGTGTGTCTGTGTGTCTGTGTGTCTGTGTGTCTGTGTGTCTGTGTGTCTGTGTGTCTGTGTGTCTGTGTGTCTGTGTGTCTGTGTGTCTGTGTGTCTATGTGTATTTGTGTCTGTGTGTGGATGTGTATGCTTCCATCTATGGACTGTGGAACAGGTTACAACTATTTAAACTAGTTTCTCAGGGGGGACACACAGAGAAGCCAAATACTAGAGGCATAGATAAAGACAGCACAAAGAAATCAGCAAAGAACAGTCTGGAAAGCTCTACTGAATTTGGTTATAAATGTGTCTGTTTAAATGCAAGGAGCATAGTAAATAAAAGAATTATGGTAGAAGATATTGACACTCACATAATAGGTATAACTGAATCTTGGGCCACGACCGATATATCAGATGCCGAATTAGGAATGACAGGATATGTAATGTTTAGGAAACATAGATTAGGAAGAAGGGGAGGTGGAGTTATTTTATATATTAAACAATCCATCCAGGCTTATGAAATAAAATTAGAAAAAGAAGCAGAATGTGAAGAAGCTGTCTGGTGTAACATAGTTACAGGAAACTTAGCGTTAACTGTTGGGTTAGTTTATCGGAGTCCAAACATAAGCATAGAAGAGAATGAAAAAGTACTTAAGGCTATAAAAGAATTGAGTAAAAGGGACTGTATTATTATAGGGGATTTTAACCATGGGCATATAAGTGCTCTACAGAGTACCGGGAGAGAGGATCAAGAGTTTTTTTATATTTAGTACAAGATAGTTTCCTTTCTCAACATGTGTTAGAACCAACCAGGGACAAGAACGTGTTGGACATAGTTTTGAGCTCACAGAAGGAATTTGTTGATAATGACAAGATATGTGAGCCACTGGTGATCACAACCAGATACATTTTATCATCAAAGTAAAGGGAGAACGGAATAGAAAATAAGGTACAGGAAGACATTTCACAAAGGAAAATATAAGGACATGAGGGAATATTTAGCAAATATTTAGCAAAGATAGACTGGAATAACACACTGAAGAATAAGACAGCAACAGAATGCTGGAACCGTAGAGAGTGAAATTTACTGCGTCGTCGAAAAATTTGTCCCCTTGAAAAAACAGGAGAAACGGTCAAAGAAGAAACACTTATCAAAGTTTAATTAAGTGCTTGATTAAGTACTTCTTAATAAATGGCATAGCCTTCTTCACTTTCAGTATGTCTATATGTCTTCCACATCATTTGTTTGTACTTGATTTTTCTAATGGCTTCCATTAGAAAAATCAAGTACAAACAAATGATGTGGAAGACATATAGACATACTGAAAGTGAAGAAGGCTATGCCATTTATTAAGAAGCACTTAATCAAACTACAGCTGACATTAGAAATTCAAAGAGAAGCTACGAATAAAAATTACCATTTAATATAAAACATGACAGCAAGAATATTTATGCGTATGTTCGAAGTAAACAAAACGTTCATGATAAGGTCGGTCCTCTAGAAGGTAGTCATGGAAACATAATAACAGAGGGATTCTTAATGGCAGAAAACCTAAATGAGTACTTTAGTCCCGTGTTTACCAGGGAAGATATTAGTATATTACCAGTACTTGAGACTAAGTTCGAAGGGAGAGAGTTTGACTATTTAGGACAACTAATTGTAACCCCAAAAATGGTAGCTATGAAAATAAGAGATATGAAGGATATTAAATCACCTGGAGTGGATGGGATTCCTCCCAAATTACTATTGGAAATTGTAGAACAAATCAGCATACCGCTTGCGACAGCGTTCAATTTGTCATTAGAGGAGGGAATAGTTCCGTTAGAATGGAAAGAAGCAAACATTATACCATTATTTTAAAAAAAGGTTCGAGAAACAAGTCAGGGAACTATAGACCAGTGAGTTTATCATCGGTGATTTGCAAACTATCAGAAAGACAAACTAAAGACCACTTGTTTGAGTTACTTGTTAAAAATAAATTGATAAACCCATCTCAACATGGGTTTTATAAAGCGCGGTCATGCTTAACAAATATGTTATATTTTTGGAAGATGTCACAAAGTGGGTAGATGAGGGATCACCAGTAGATATAATCTACGTAGATTTAAAAAAAGCCTTTGACAAAACGCCACATCAAAGATTACTACTTAAAGGAAAGAAAAATGGCTTATTGATAGAAGGCTAGGAGTAGTAGTTGATGGGAATGTTTCAAACTGGAAATCGGTTTTGAGTGGAGTACCGCAGGGATCAGTATTGGGACCTATTTTATTCTTAATATATATATATATATATATATATATATATATATATATATATATATATATATCAATGATTGGGATGATGACATAACAAGCAGGAAAATTAGAGTGATACAGATAGACGTCATTTACAAGATGATCTTAATAAGTTGACAGAATGGTATGAGATGTGGCAAATGCTGTTTAATTTTGGGAAGTGTAAGTGCCTCCACACAGGACATGGAAATGAAGATACACAACATAAAATGGGTGGTACTGTACTAAATACTACCTTAAGTACTGAGTGACACGTGATGCTAAATGTTTGAACGCCAGTCTTACAATCACGCAGGCATAATGCTATTATCGGTAATCGTCACACGATATTTGCTTCGAATACTATTTTTTTATATCGCGTATAAGTCAGCGAATACAAAAACCTCAGTAACATTATGTATTGTTCAGCATGATTTGCAATGTTTCCTTTTTAAGTATGTGTGACTGATTTCGAGAACAAGTTTTGGTAATTAAACACACGACCCCGCCATGTAGCCTCCACCGTTCGCACGTACCTGATCGAACCAGCATCGAGATAAACAGCACAGCGTACGCGGAGCTTTCGCGCCACCCTTTCTTACGGCTCATCCACGCCATCGGAACCATCTCTCGTGTCTGAACCTTCTGGAAATGCGCCCTTCGACTTGTGCAATCAGAGGTACGCCACTGTCTTAAGCTAATACGCAATGGGCGTACATAATGCTAATAATTGAAGTTGGTCCACCGAGACAGTCAGGGACGTGTGTGGGTCAATATGGTATTCCGGAAGCGCAATTATGGATCGTGAGAGAGCCGCTGCGGTAATTTCACGTGCCTTTATTCAATAAGACGCGACGTGTGCGTCTCATCAAGCGTCGGACACCAAGTTGTGTGAGTCCGTGTGGTGGTGATGTGGCAAACAACGTGTGTGTGTGTGTGTGTGTGTGTGTGTGTGTGTGTGTGTGTGTGTGTGTGTGTGTGTG
>JAODUO010000381.1:140000-142500 GCA_025642075.2 Ridgeia piscesae
GTCACATCAGAACAGAACATAAAGACGGGTTGTTGACAAGAGAACATGTCAACGGTACGACATGTCAATAGTACGACATGTCAACGGCATGACACGAACAGGGGACACGAACACGGGGACACGGACACGGGGACACATGGACATTGGTACACGGGGACACGGGGACAGGGGTACACGGACACGGGGACTCGGGGACACGGGGACACGGGGACACGGGGACACGGGGACACGTGGCACGGGGACACGGGGAGAAGTAGACACAGGGAAACGGCGACACGGGGACACGGGGACACGGGGACACGTGGCACGGGGACACGGGGAGAAGGACACAGGGAAACGGCGACACGGGGACACGGGGACACGGGGACACGGGGACACGGGGACACGGGGACACGGGACACGGACACGGACACGGACACGGACACGGACACGGACACGGACACGGACACGGACACGGACACGGACACGGACACGGACACGGACACGGACACGGACACGGACACGGACACGGACACGGACACGGACACGGACACGGACACGGACACGGACACGGACACGGACACGGACACGGACACGGACACGGACACGGACACGGACACGGACACGGACACGGACACGGACACGGACACGGACACGGACACGGACACGGACACGGACACGGACACGGACACGGACACGGACGACAGGACACGGACACGGACACGGACACGGACACGACACGGACACGGACACGGACACGGACACGGACACGGACACGGACACGGACACGGACACGGACACGGACACGGACACGGACACGGACACGGACACGGACACGGACACGGACACGGACACGGACACGGACACGGACACGGACACGGACACGGACACGGACACGGACACGGACACGGACACGGACACGGACACGGACACGGACACGGACACGGACACGACACGGACACGGACGGACAGGACACGGACACGGACACGGACACGGACACGGACACGGACACGGACACGGACACGGACACGGACACGGACACGGACACGAACACGGACACGAACAGGACCGACCACATGACGGCTACACGGACGGACAAACATCGAGGAGACGACGTTTGCGAGCGACTGACCGGTGCCAATGAAGCGGACGACCGTGGTGCAGTGGTCAGAGGCATGGTCCGAGCACTGGGTGGGCGGAGGTGGGCGGGTGGCACACGCCATGCCGTTCTCCTCTGTGTTGCACTGCACGCATCGGATGGCGCCGACTGCGGGAAGAAATTATAATAATAAATTAGTGTTATCTCGCTACCTTATCGATGTCGCGCTTACATTTTTCCGGGCGTTACAAACTATCTAGGTTATGCGCATGCGTGATAAATGTAAAATCATCAATGTGCAGCGAAACGCAAAGCATTTATGGTATCAATACCACGGGCAGTTCGTAAACTCTTCTGTGGGGAATATTGTGCTGAGTTGCTTAAAACTTCATACAATGCATTAAAATAGTACGATCACTATTACGTTACTATCACGAATTCTAGCGCACTGCAGTCACGTGATTTGCGCTTGCTATCAAAACATGCCTAGAAACTTGTTTGCCTCGTGTTAACTTGCGACAAATAACTGCTTAAAAGTTTCATACGTCCTAACGAACAGCCCGTGGTATTTATACAATAAATCTTTTGCGTTCCGCTGCACATTGATGATTTTAAAAAAAATCTCATTTTCGCACATGCACAAAAACGTTGCCCGGATAATTTATTTCGCCCGGGTAAATGTAAACGATACAGCTGCAGCAAACGGTGCTGTCTATTGTTTGTTGCCTTGAACCAGTGTCAATCAGTTATACTGGAAGATATAGTAATTCAATTGACGGATGAAGTTGACGTAACAGCCATAGATGTGCGTATGATCTCCGTGAAACGTTAATTTACCAACATCGTTTTCATTGCTATGCTACATTATTATGGCGGTAATACTTTTGTCAAATTAATTATTCCCGCATGCAATCCTCGCTCAAAAAGCAATTGTTAGATAGTGTACTGCAAACTACACGCCGGAATACAAGAGCAGCAGGTGTTGAGCGGCAGTCATTACGTTAGCTTACAGATCAGGTTACCAGGCAAACGGCGATGTAATCGACTCATCAAGTCATAGAGGTGTATACATTACTGTCCAGGCCATTGCAGAGTTCGTGCATTAGGCCAATGTTTGTTCTCTGTTGGATCATATCATTTATAAATTAGACCAGATCGTCTGTGTAATCGAAGAGCCCAAGCAAAAGCTGGCTAGACAGATAAACAAACACAAAAAGACTGTTTCCAGACACACACACGCACACTCTTTCTCACACACATACACCATACACCACACACACGACACACGCACGACACGCGCACGCACACACACACACACACGCACACACACACACACACACACACACACACACACACACACACACACACACACACACCACCACACACACACACACATACACACCAACACACACACACACACA
>JAODUO010000381.1:147500-162500 GCA_025642075.2 Ridgeia piscesae
CTAGCACCTTTAAGTTTCTGTAAACTAGTTATATGCGCAATGACATCTCAGCGGATGTTTGTCTGTATTGAATGTTATTTACACGTGTTGTGCACGCTAATGTATTGTTCTTTGTTCGTTGCAATCTCGGGGCCAAATGTTCTACGAAACACTAAAAGCAACGTACCGTTCTTACGGTTTTTCAAAGGAACGGAAATGCAAACAAAGGAGTAACAAAAACATCCCAAGGCTCAACTAATTCCTTTAATTAAAAAATATATAAATTAGGTCCAATGCAAAAGGCGATCGGAGACATCCTTGCAAGCTAGGGCATTGCGCTGCGCTACAATACAGTACGCCTGGCTGATCATCTTCGCAAACCGAGGAAGTGAACGGAGTAGAAGTATGCAATTCTAGCAGTTGCAATTGCAAGACGGATACACGTATTTTGGGAATCCCGTTACAACGATCCATTCGCATCCTAAACATAGCATGTAACACGAACAGAGTGTTGCGGAAATCACCCAAAATTACACGACATGAACGGAGGCCGACCACTCACCTCGTAGGTGACTTCATTGGCTGACGCGAAAAGAGGAGTTTTTTTTCTCCAAAAGGGTTTGCCAGAATTAGTGAAGGTTGGTGCTAACGTAGTCAGCCGCAACGACCCCATATTGCACTGTGTATGTGCACATAACTTTGTTAAAAGATTCAACTGTTAACCGCTTAGTTAGTAGTGGTATTACACACACACACACACACACACACACACACACACACACACACACACACACACACACACACACACTACACACACACACACACACACACACACACACACACACACACACACACACACACACACACACACACACACACACACACACACACACACACACACACACACACACACACACACACACACACACACACACACACACACACACACACACACACACACACACAAACGTGCTTCTACCATCTCGCTCTAGATGTCATTCAAATATATACATATGTTTAAATTATATGTAAATGCAATACATAGCAACTACACACACTACCTGTATGTCTGTCTGTCTGTCTGTCTCTGTCTGTCTGTCTGTCTGTATGTATGTGTGCTGTCTGTCTGTCTGTGTGTCTGTCAGTCTTCTGTCTGTCTGTCTGTACGTATGTATGTCTCTTTATATATATATATATATATATATATATATATATATATATATATATATATATATATATATATATATATCGCATCAAATTTGACTAATCCTACACTGAGGCTATTTTACCAAGAAACACCGGTTGTCGTGTATCAACCTTCTGACGTATATCTATATATCATCCTCTCTCACTTGTATTCCGGTTATCAATTACGCCACCAGATATATTCCCTACGTTCACCGGTCATGTGGATTGTTGTGTCACGATATTTTGATGTCTTTATGAACCCAATTAAGTATCGCTGTCAGATTAATGACGGCAATTGACCAGATCATGAGAGCGAATCAGTAGACAAGTCAGACGATTCTGGGAACTAATCACGGCGCATACACAGTCTGTATGTAGAAATATAGCATTAGTTATTCCAGTCAGCTGTATTAAGCCGTAATATGCATTGCAGCTTTACGTGCCACAATTGGCAGGTACGATCAAAATGAGCTATTACTGTCAAACAGCAGGTGACGCAAACCATTATTGTACACGCTACATCCGGATTATTATCACAGATTAGGAAGCTCTTAGGCGGTTTGTTAGTAATTCCCGCCCATTCACATCGTAGGCGACTTCAAAGTCTTATAGGAAACATGGAAGTCTAAAGACGTATATAGGACGATGTGAACGTTTGGAGATTAGCCTCAAAAGAGGCGATAGAGACTCATAAAATGAGCCAAGGAAGGGACGGAGGGAGGATTAGTTTAGTCTTGTCGTAACACGATTACTTCAGTGGCAATTACGTCATGGAAGAGAAGGCAGTGTTTATAACAAGACACTCTGTGAAAGAGGATACACACGCGTGCGTAAACAACAGGTCGATGTGTTAATATAATCATACCATAACGATGTATTAAAGCGAGATCCTTCCGATTTGTTAATGTCACGTTTGCGACGTGTTAACAAAACATACTACGTTGTTATTATTATTGATTGTACGTTGTAAGGCAAATTGTCCTCCAATCTTAATAATAGTACTCTTTAAGATAGCCCGTTTGTAAACACATCCTATTTGTGGAATGTGATGGTTCGGTCAACGCACAAAGGGTCACTGCCGACGTCTGGATGATAATTACATATTACGCAGCTATAACATATCGAATATAGTTTAATATTTTGGTGTTTTCTGTCTCACCTACCAGAATACATTTACTGCTTTATTATTGCAGGCGATGGGTGCAAATGACCTTTCGAAAAAAGTGACACGCGACAATTTAATTAAATTTCAAGCGCCCTGCAGTGTCGCGGTTCCGTTTGATGTTCTCGTCTGCGCGTGACGACATTAGCGCGAAAATGTGAATTAATAAATTCCTAGCTCTCGAATTTTGCGCAATATCTTTGTACTCCGCTGATGTCCCAGGTAACCGAATGATAAGCGACAGCTTCAGCACATACCTAGTTCACACCGTTAAGGAAATAATTGCAAAATGACGTCTGCAATATGCATCCCGCTGTAATCGCTCGCGACTGTTGTTGACTGCTGGCGTAGTATATAGTAATCGGACTCGCCATTAGGTCTTGTCTGATTATTTAGATTGTATGCCACTCAAACGGCCACGGGAGCACGGGAAGTAGGTAGGCAGGACGGAACGATGCAGCGAAGCATGGTGGCAAGGTGGCAAGGTGGCAAGGTGGCAAGGTGGCAAGGTGGCAAGGTGGCAAGGTGGCAAGGTGGCAAGGTGGCAAGGTGGCAAGTGGCAAGGTGGCAAGGTGGCAATGTGGCAAGGTGGCAAGGTGGCAAGGTGGCAAGGTGGCAAGGTGGCAAGGTGGCAAGGTGGCAAGGTGGCAAGGTGGCAAGGTGGCAAGGTGGCAAGGTGGCAAGGTGGCAAGGTGGCAAGGTGGCAAGGTGGCAAGGTGGCAAGGTGGCAGGGTGGCAAGGTGGCAGGTGGCAAGGTGGCAAGGTGGCAGGGGAAAGGTGGCAAGGGGCAAGGTGGCAAGGTGGCAAGGTGGCAAGGTGGCAAGATGGCAAGGTGGCAAGGTGGCAGGGTGGCAAGGTGGCAGGTGATGGCAAGGGTGGCAGGTGCAAGTGGCAGGGAATGGTGGCAGGTGGCGTGGAGGTGGCAAGGTGGCAAGGTGGCAAGGTGGCAAGGGGCAAGGTGGCAAGGTGGCAAGGTGGCAAGGTGCAAGTCATGATTATATATATATATATATATATATATATATATATATATATATGTGTCTGTATGAGTGAAAGTGAAACACATGCACATGTGGCGCTCGTTCGCACACCCTCTCTCTCCCTCTCCCTCTTTATCATCCTCTCTTCTCTCTTTCCCGCACTTTACCTCCACCACCTCCATCCATTCCCTGCCTCGCATATATATAATAAAAATGTACATCAATACAAGTTGTAGTATACAAAACATATTTATTTGGAATAGCTCGATATGATCAAATGAATACGATAGGAGCAATTCCTATAAAAGTTATAATAAACACAATACTTATTAAGTTATTCATAACCTTTGACATTGATTATTTATTATATACTCTTATCGAAAAGACGAAACTAGTCATTTGTAGAAGTGTGTTCGTTTCACATGTTCGCCGAGTCCTGATAGTAAACTGAGAGAGTGTCAGTTCACTGAGGTACGACAGTAGACACCTTGTATTGGTAAGACAATACGGGCAATGTGCGTCTGGCTAGTGACAGCAATCACTTCACGTTATTATGATCGTGCTGTTCGGTTTTCATTGTTTTGCTCCATTTATAGTTTCCCCTTATACTTGAAGTCGACTCTCTTGATGTGGCCGACCAACCTGCAACAGATAATACAATCGTGAAAAGGACGACACTCGGTTGTATGGGGGCTTAACTTGGAGATGTCCATTAGTGTCTCACTAAGCCAGGTATTCCGACATTTCTACAGTAAGAGTGAATCCACCTAATCCGTACTTTATAGGCATACAATTTGGTGGAATGCATTCGAAGTGTATTTAGCTAGGGGCTCGTACTACGTACTTTGACAAATGAGTTGACAACTGTATTGTGTCCTCATTGCACGGGTTCTAAGAACAGCAGTGAACGGCTCTCTTTCTTTTTCTCTTCCTCTCAGATACTTGCAGGGCGTTTAAAGTCCAGCGAGAATTTGTCAGTCCACAACAGGGTACACATTTACCCCCTGTTTGAGATGTTTTATTTCCCCTGGCATAGACACCAGATAGAAGGAACCATTGGCTTTCAGTGTCTCTTCCGAAAGACACAGGCAAATATGGGGGTGAACGAAACTGCCTAAGTTTCGAAACGACGGTAGGTGGGATTGAACCACCGTCCCCTTGATTGACAGTCCGGCGCTCTACCGCGCTCGCCGCTCTGACATAGAATTGTGGATCTGGTGAAAATGTGAAAGTGTTCAGCTATGTTTTCTTATATCAGCAAAAGCAAACTCACCATTTCTTGGCCCACGTTATGCTGGCGTAATCTATTGGTGCTTCGAGTTTCTTTATCTTTGCTAGGAAGTCGTTGTGTATTTTCTGATGGTTGGCGAGTTCTGAGAAGCGTGCCTTCTTCATCATGCCCTGAAGACCATGCATGATCAATTATATAGGAATGTACCACGTACGAAGCTTCCACGAGAACGAAGGTTTAGTAAATTATATGCTGTGATAATTGATCCAAAAATTCACTTTACTGGATACGGAAAGGTAACAGTCAACACAACCAAATCAAACAAAAGACAGGTGGTGTAACGTAACGAAGTGTTACCTCTTCGTCTGCGAAATGTTCTTCCGTTACTTTGCACAGCTTCTCAATGTGAGCAGCACTCGACGGATTCTTGGAACATGCGAAGATGGCGGCAAAGATCGCCTTGTGTTCCTTATCGATGTTGTCATACTGCAAAGAACAATGGTACATGTCATATCTGCGTAACCCGTTTTGAAATTAGATTTAAAATGTATTATTATTATTATTATTAGTATAACTATCATTAGTATTAATATCGCATTGCTACAGTTAACGAAGTTAGAACCAACAATTCATAACAACCTGACCGCATACATAGTCGGTTGTTCAAAAACATACTATATTATGCAGGTAAAGGCAGAAGTTTAATTATAAAATTCGTCAAATAATTCAATTCTAAATTGGAATAATTCTCTAAATGTATACGTAAGGCCTTGGATAGATGCTGATGTCGCCGGCGACAACGGTAACGTAACATGCGTGTACATCATTCAGCGCGCGAAAATTACGAATATTTAAGATAAATGATATACTCATGATAATAATGTATTGATAGTTATGTTTTAGAATTCCAGTTTAATACATACTATAGGCCGCAGCACACTCACAAACACACGGAAAGATTCGTCCCACACATATGGCTCCGGAACCGCGAAAGACATGGCGACTGGGTCACGGCGACTTGGAAGACCTGAAGAAAGCACGACTGTACTGTTGTCAAAAGACTGGTCCCGAGTCACTCATCGCACAGAACTTATAGGTTTTACACGAGCAAGAGTACGTGAGCTTGTCCATGCCAGTGGTGCAGGTGTTTTCCGTTGTTCAGATAAGCGACAATAGACAATGGCTAATCGCCGACAGTTCGACGAACAAAACCAATCGTCGCCTGTAATCCGATTGCGATTTTCATGGCACAAATCCAAGCACCGACCGATTGTCCATTTATTCTGCGGTCACCGCTCTCGCGAGTGCCACCACGACTGAACTGACCGCCTTAACGTGTCTGTCGCAGCAGATCGGAACCGGCACAGTGAGCGGTCGGTTCTTGGACGAACCTGTGCAGGGGTACTGGCACAGAAACGAGATTTCTACTGGAAGCTGAGAACCCGAACTTCAGCAACATTCCGCTTCCCTTCTCTCGGATGGGAAAACGAAGGAGGGTGCAGTTGAGACATGTTTGCGTCTCACCGCCATAACTTAAGATCTACTTACCTGTTCTTCTGCCCAGAATTGGCAGGGCAGTAATTTCTAACAGGATGACTGCTGTGTAGAACGTAGGACGTTAAACGTAAACGAGTATTGCAATTAACTCTGCCTCGCCTCGGCATTATTGCTAATTAGTTTTGTTTTGAAAAGTGGATATTTGGTTTACACTTGAACGTAATTGCGCATGTGTAATCTTTCAAATTGCGAATATATTGTTCCGAAGCTTAATAACGTCACAAAACAGGCAGGCAGTAAAACTTTAAAATGTATGTTGTAATCATAAGGACGTAATATTAAATGAAAACAAACATAGGAGCAGTTGGTGTTTTAAGGAAGCCGACCAGAAAAAAGCATTTGGTAGTATGCGTACACAGGCCCTTTATAATCTAAGGAGACATTTCTTCTCTTCCTCTTTGCCCTTTGCCAATATCAATATTATAGGTTGGTTTGTGTTTTTGCTTCTTGTCAGGATCGCGCCAAACTGTGTCGATGTAGAATAAACAGACCGGGAAACCAAAAAGTATGTTGTAATTAAGAAGTACCTATTAAATAAACAAAATAGGAGCTTCTGTTGGGAAACCCTTCAGAAAAAATGCACCTTGGGAGTATGGGCAACCTGTTGAATCTGGGGACATGTTTTTCTTATTTATTTGCCCTTTTCCAAACAAAATTACTTTCACTGTGATTCTTGAGAGAAGCGGCCCGAGGAATCACGAAATAATAAGTTATTCTCTTGTGCAACGTTCAATTCAAGAAATTGAGAGCAACGTCATTATTTATCAAATCAACTACATCACTATCACACACTTGGTCACAACAGAATAGGTCAACGATAGCTGTGTCGTCGCTGTATTTGATGATAATGTTAGCCGACTTCTGGCTGCTGTGACAGTCATCTGTGTCAAGTGTGAATAGAACAGAAAATGTCATCGAGCCCTGCGGAGCATGAGTGAATATATAGAGGAAGTTAGACACAGCATCACCATATCGCACTACATGTTCACGCTCTGTTTGAAACGAATTTGCTCACAAGAATATGTGGGGACATACTTGCATATTGATAAGTTTACTCGTCAACATATATGTGGCTAAATGGCGCGGAATGCCGATGAGAAACCTGAGAAACAAACTAGGCTTTCTCAGGTGAGTGTGCACACTGCGACAGGGTGAGGACTGCATCATAATGACTGAGATAAGCGCCATTGACTGGTAGTCGTTGAGAACCGATGACGCAGATGTCTTTGGAACAGGACAGATGAAATACGATTTCCAGAGCATGTGGATGCGATGTATGTTTCTTCAGAGACCAGTTGAAAAGGTCGCTGAATACAACCCTAGCTGAAGGTAACTCTCTGTGGCACCCGATCATTGACGTTGTCATGCTCAACTCTCTTTCATGTCATCCAACGACCCTCGGCGCTCACGGGAGAATCGTCCCTCACTTCCGTTAACTTTGAGTTTGATACAACACGTTTGCCGGAGACAACACCGAACAGAGTGTTCAAACCCATCTATGTCGTGCGCATATTTGGGTTTTTACACCAGCTTAGTGACCATGGTCTACATTTTAACTATACTGGCTCATGTTTGTATCAGTGTGGTTATTAGACAACAATGCATCGTATTTTGTTCTGCTTTTCAATTTTATATATACCAACGCTTTGATATTTGAAGATAATTCCAGTTTTTGTGGGGACATTCATTAGCATAAAGCGTAGCCGTCATTACACAAAGCGCATACGTAGAGCGCAACGGCTCAGGGGTAGAGCATCGGACTCTCGATTAAGAGAACCCGGGTTCGAATCCTGTGCTGCGGTATTAAAACCATGGGCAAGGTTTTTTCACTCTGCATTGCTCCAGTTCACTTAGCTGTATAAATGAGTACCTGGCTATAGACAGCGGTGGATATGTGTACGAGCAGCCAGCGCGCATTAATTGTAGCATATGGCTGGATGCTTCCCAGAGAAGTTGAGACGGTGTTTGATTGAACAGGTCTGTCGAGGAAGTAAAGTGTAAAACGCTTTGAACAGTCCTGATGACTGGCTACTGCAATATATAATAACTTACCTTTTACCTTTATAGTTTTCAAACCCATCTACGTCGTGCGCGTATTTGTATTTCGTACACCAGCTTAGTTAGACAAAACATTCTTCATTTGTTTTGTTGATCCATTTTTCAGTTTTTTCATATATATATATATATATGATATTTGAGAATAATTGCAGTCTTTGTGGGAACAATCATTTATTCAGCATAACACGTAGCCGTGATTACATAAACTGCTTCTTCAAGCGACAAAATAGAATCGATGAGAATACGAATTCAATGCCCACTTTTTCCCTTTTTTGCTTTCTACCTCCGTAGAGACGTTCTAGTTGCCGGGATCAAATATATAAATATTGTGGTCGGGTACGCCGAGTGCCATCTATTTCACCGATTTGTACGCGCCCTTAACACCGTCCTAATGAAGATCTAGGGTTAAAGATCTAATTATCAATATGAACAGATAATCCGTGTAAGAGAACACAAGCACAGAAATGTTGATCATATAATATATTTATTAAGTGCCATGTTACAGAGCAGAATATTACAACGAAACAAAATAGTTATTAAACTGTTTGTCATCGGCAGTTCCTTCTTCCAATATAATATATATCCAGCAACACGTAACATAATACTGAATACACAAATCAATATACGGACATTAACCATAAACAATATGTACACAATTACAAGACATTAATGTATCGGTATAACGACAAACAATGGACGTAATCTCCAGACAAAACTATACTCAAAAACAAAAATTTGTTTGACCAGGTAGTTGGGTTAGTAGATTGTCTTCTGGTCAATGTTCCGATGAAACCAAATCAGATACACTTTAGAAATATCGCATCATCTACGTTTCCTCCATCATTCATCTGCATGTAGATGACAAGTCATTTGGAACGATTGGCCAACGAACACAGAATACAATTGTTCATACACATTTGAAACTAAGTGGCTGTTATATGGTGTACTTTGACAATATTCAGTGCCACACAAACTCAATGGCATAAACAGCAATCACAGGAAATATACTTCATTCATCGGTCAATGCTCAGCGATTTATTTAACTATAGAGGGGAGCGTCAGAACTCCGACAATGCTGAGAAGGAACGCTGAGTAAATCACATGTTTATTTAACCATTCAGACAGACGCTCTGATGTTATAGTCTGATTCACGAGTCACTGAGTCCTTGTGAAATAATTGACTGTTGCGGGATGTGAGTTGTGAATGTACACCGTACATCGTCACCGAAGACGTCACGTGGAATGGTCGACGAACACGGACCATCTGTCCCCGGTTTGTAACGTCGTGTTATGTTCAATTCTTGTTGGCTTGCACCTTGTTCTTGAGACACGTTTAAAGCTTTCCCTTGTACTTGAAGTCGATGCCCTTGATATGGCCGACCAGCCTACAATAGGAAGTTGACCGTGGTTTACATTCAATCAATATTAATCTTGTTTCTTGCTAGTAGTAATACTTAGGCTATTTCCAACAATAGAATTGATAACAATAACAAGGAAATCAAACAAGACTTCAATTGTGATTCTACAAAGGCATTTATAAAACAATGAGCATTAAGGTTAATGTTTCTTCGAAACGACGGCCTACGATATTAAGAACGAGAGAGAGAGAGAGAGAGAGAGACAGAGAGGGGGGAGGAAGAAAAAATAAGAAAGAGAAAGACAGAAAGGAGGAGGAGGAGGAACGAATTTCGAGTGTCGGTATTGTGTTTCATAGAGAAGAGAGCGAGAGAGAAAGAGAAAGATACAGAGAGAGAGAGAGATGGGGGAGGGAGAGAGAGAGAGAGAGAGAGGGAGCGAGCGAGAGAGAGAGAATGCGGGTGTTGTGTTGCATTCATATATATATATATATATATATATATATATATATATATATATATATATATATATAATTTAAATATATTTAGTTATTTTAAATGATATGTTTCTAAGTTACTAGACAATTGTTCCACCATAGTTATCTGGGACTAAATGCAAAAGCAAAACAGACACTTACCACTGCTTGGCCCACGACAAGCTGGCGTCATTCAGCGGAGCCTTCAGAGTCTTAATCTTCGCCAAGAAGTCGTTGTGGATTTGTCTGTGATTTGCGTAGTCCGAGTACTTCGCCTTTTTCATCATGCCCTAAAGACGAAGAACGAATATATTTGGAATTAACGCATGCGAAACACTTTAGAAAGATCGCAGTATACTTTAATGAAGCATCCCTCATTTGCCCTAGGAACAGATCTGTTTTGGGTATGTGTATTTACTTAGTGTGAACAATATATATATATATATATATATATATATATATATAGAGAGAGAGAGAGAGAGAGAGAGAGATAGATAGAGTAGAGAGAGAGAGAGAGAGAGAGAGAGAGAGAGAGAGAGAGAGAGAGAGAGAGAGAGAGAGAGAGAGAGAGAGAGAGAGAGAGAGAGAGAGAGCGACTTAGTGTTACAGTTACAAGACGTTGTTCATCAGATGTGCATCAATTATAGATATCTGCAGCAAAGTAAACAAATGTCCGACTAATCACAATTTAATATTTGCAAAACAGTAAGTTCTCATATAGTGCTGTGTCCGATGTAGACAGACTGCCTACACAGCACTTCTAGGCGGATCAGTTCAATTGAACACCAACTTGAGCTCTATCGGAACTACACTACGATTACTGAACTTCAATTGTCCGCTCACAGTAGCCAGGTACTCGGCCATATAGCGGAGTAAATTGAAGAGACGAGAACAGGAAATACGTCTGTATAGTTAAAAATAAATAACAACAGGTAAATATTCATATCTGGAATCGCCTGACTGACAGTACGATAAAGCCTATATACCACAACGCTCCACACAGGGCTCAAAATAGACAATAAACGTGCCAAGACTACTTCAAAATGTGATTATAGTTATTCCTTAAGAAATACTGCCGTAAAACAAACGTACCTCCTCGTCGACGAAGTGGTCTTCCGTCACTTTGTACAGCTTCGCGATGTGAGCAGTGCTTGAAGGATTCTTGGAGCAGGCGAAGATCGCCTCGAAGATGGCCTTATGCTCAGCATCGATGTTGTCGTGCTGAAAAGCCAATGCGCAGAACAGTTAAACAATCTCATCCAATACAATACGGTGTCCTGCTTAATGACAAAATACCCGCGAATTTGAGTTAAGGACCGCGTAAAACCAAAGCGTTTGGCTGGCTGAACTGGGAACATACTTCTTAATTTGTTAACAGAAAGATTACTAGTCTGATTTGCTAAATAATTATGGAGTTTTAAACAGCAGCGAAATGTTCATATGTTTCAGCTCATCCAAAACTAGAATTGAATTAATATAAAGAATTGATGCTGGCTATATTCCAGTGTGTATTCTGTAAATGCTAGCAACATGTCGACCAGGACTAGGATGTATTTAACTAATGCTGCTATTAACATGCATGTATTTACTGACTATCCTGACTGATCTGGTGGTATTAGAGCGGAAACGAAAGAGTTCATCATCTGTTATCATGACTCATCATCGGTTAGCCGTCATTAACGATATGTACTTTGTATATAATGTAAAATGATGTACTCACAAAGACTCGGAACGACTCGTCCCACACGTATGGGTCTGGAATCTCGAAAGACATCTCCACTGGTTCTTGGCGACTTGGAAGCACTCAAGGAAGCTCGACTGGTGTCACTAGTCGATCTTCCGATGAATGTTATATAGTCGTGGTCCAAGAGGCCTACGTGATTACTGCCACACCAGAGTCGACGGTGTGTGTCCATCGTTCAACAGAAAACGGATTATCTCCAATTGTAAGAATAATAATAATAACACTAAAGACCTCTAGAATGAACCTATTAGTACTCATAAGCCGCTAACCGTCTGTCGAATGGTGGCCTAGCGACATATTCACCGAATCATCGTGTCTGACCTGAAGCAACTGACCTGGCGAGGAATCAATGTGGTCTAATAACTCGGAAAGACCATGAACTTGTTCTGTCCCATGGGCACAATATGTAAACAAACATTATGTTTACGAAAAATAAGCCAATTGTTTATGCACAGTTAACTGTATATTTTTAATGGTGATTCTGCGGTTATGATTAAATGTGCGTAAATGTCGTTCATACGTAAACTTAAGTTGGATGGGGAAGGCTACAAGAAATTATGGAATTGTTCGAGGAGTATGGTGAAATGGAGTGATGATATGGGGTGTTATCCTACTAGGTCCCTATGTCTCTAACCCCCATCCCAGTGCACCCCACTAGAGGAGTGAGAATTTGAGTGTCGGTGGCCCCCTCTGCGTATGTTGTTTGTTTAACACACACCTTTTTTGTAGATCATTATAATCGTTGGTGTAGTTAATCATGTGACCACCCATATGATTTTTGGGTGGAAAGCGCACTGTTCTAAGGTAAAGTAAATCCTCTACATCAAGCAATTTGAGATGTGCAAAACACACTTGTACTGGAATACATGCTGTGTGACAGTGGAATACAGTCATCTCTTAGTGTCATTGGAAACGTCATGGAGAATATAATTATTACTATTGTTCATGGAAATACACATTAGTTGTAATTTCTAATTTGTTTAGGTTTTAAAATGTTTTCCTACTGAATTTGTAAAGCGCCTACGAGGACATCAGATTGAAAATGGCGATGTACATAACATTATCATTATTGTCATCATCATTATTAGCATAACTAATATTATCATCATTATTACTACATTTTGTAAACACAGTTTGTGTTTGTGTTTACATGTCATATCATTGGGATAGAACTTGTGCGAGGTCTTTCCGGATTATGAGATCATAATGGTACCTCGTCCGGTCGGTTGCTTCAGGGCAGACTCGGTGTTTCGGTGAATCGTATGACCGTCGATTGGTCACACAGGCGGTCAGCGGCCACGGGGAATTAATCGGCTTATGTTAGACGACCTATAGCGTAATTCGTACTACTCAAGATTATCCATTTTCTGCCGACCGTGATCTGAAACATGGATAAACACCTCTGGCATAGCCCAACTCGCGTAGGCCTCTTGGACTACAACTCTATAACAGTCATCGGCAGATCGACTCGGCACCAGTCTTCTGACACCAGTCGAGCTTCCTTGAGTCCTTCCAAGTCGCCAAGAACTAGTCGAGATGTCTTTCGAGGTTCCAGAGCCGTACGTGTGGGACGAGTCGTTCCGAGTCTTCGTGAGTACATCATTTTATGTATAGGAATATATATTTGCGTAGTTGTAAAGCCGCTAAATATGGGTTGATAACAAAAGAGGCATGATGCCAAAGAAGAAGATACGAAACAGAAGTGTGTTTAATATAGAATTGTTATAAGGATATTAAAAAATACATTCTTCAAATTGAAAGAAGGCATGCGAAACAGAGAACAATTTCAGAACTGCTCATTGGGTCTTACATGGCTCTTAACTCAATCCACGGGCATCTTGACAAGAAGTCTTGTTATAAATTAAACTAAACTAAATTAAATTGTTTAATTGTTGTGCACTTTGGATTTCCAGCACGATAACATCGATGCTGAGCATAAGGCCATCTTCGAGGCGATCTTCGCCTGCTCCAAGAATCCTTCAAGCACTGCTCATATCGCGAAGCTGTACAAAGTGACAGAAGACCACTTCGTAGACGAGGAGGTACGTTTGTTTTACGACAGTATTGCTTTAGGAGTATCTAGTCACATGTTGAACAATATTAACACAAAGATTATCTATCTTAACTGTGTATTCCCCTATCTCTCTCTCTCTCCCCCCGTCTCTCTCAGTCTCTCTCTCTCGCTCCCTCTCTCTCGTGTTCAGTTTAAGTAAATGCTAAATTCATGTATCCAAACCGATCTATACATTTAGCAAATACCGAATACTTCATTAAAAGTATCGTGATTTTTGAAAAGTGTCCATTATTTACAGGGCATGATGAAAAAGGCGAAGTACTCAGACTACCCAAAACACAGACAGATCCACAACGACTTCTTGGCGAAGATCAAAACTCTGAAGGCTCCGCTGGATGAAGCCAGTTTGGCGTGGGCCAAGCAGTGGTAAATATCTCTTTTGTACTTAATCCCGGATAAGTCAGATGGAACAATTGTCAAGTGCCTAGGAAACCTATGCTTTCTTTAAGATATCTAAATATTTTGAACTATTTTTTTTCTCTCTTTGTATGTATGTATGTATGTATGTATGTATGTATGTATGTATGTATGTTTGTATTATATATATATATATATATATATATATATATATATATATATATATATATATATATATATATATATATAATTTGTTTTGTGTGTGTATAATTTTCTTATTGTCATACGAAATCGATTCGAAAACACCGAATTTGTAGTACCTAGAATATAAGAGGAACATTTGTATAATCATAATGGAAGTCATGGTTTGTTTCTTTGTTCTTATTCTTATACCGACAAGTACCCATTAAAATGCTATTATACTTAACTTCTCACTAGCAAGAAACAAGTAGTTATTCAATGTAACTATTGTAGGTTGGTCGGCCATATCAAGGGCATCGACTTCAAGTACAAGGGAAAGCTTTAAACGTGTGTCAAAGAACAAGGTGCACGACAGCAAAACACGACACTATTTCGTAAACCGGGGACAGGTCCGTGTCCGTCGACCAGACCACGTGACGTCTTCAGTGACGGTGTAGGGTGTACATTCATACCAACAATGTGCTCACATGCCGCTACAGTCAAGTCTTTCACGAGGACAATATTATAGATCAGACTACAACATCAGGGTGCGTTTGTCTAAATAATGTGCAATTTACCCAGCGTTTCTTCTGGGCATTGGAGAAGTTCTGAAGTGTCACGGTGCAGGTCGTTGATATCATTGAGCACTGGATGATTTT
>JAODUO010000381.1:165000-167500 GCA_025642075.2 Ridgeia piscesae
TATATATATATATATATATATATATATAGTATATATATATATATATACTATATATACTATATATATATCATATTATATATATATATATATATATATATATATATATATATATATATATATATTATATACATACATATATACATTTATATATAATATGATATCAGAAAATTATTCAATCCATTCTGTGCCTCTCCCTAGTTCATTTGCTATCTTCAGGATATGATGCAGAAGGCGAAATACGCCGGATATACAACACACAAACAAATCCATGACGACTTCTTAGCGAAGATCAGACGACTGAAGGTGCCGTTAAACGACGCCAGCTTGTCGTGGACCAAACAATGGTAAGTGACATGTTGGCTTGGAGATATCAGTAGGCAGTTGTTTGGGCACAGTGGCGCTGTGGCGCAGGGGCGCAGTGGTTAGAGCAGCCCACTCCCAATCAACGAGCCGATGTTCGAATCCTGTGCTGCCGTGTGGAATCTTAGGCAAGTCCCATGACAGTATTTCGCTTGTGTTTTTGGTAGTTATATATTGGTGTGATTTTGATGTTATGCAACTACATGTAACTGCATGAAAGGTGCGAACATTCAAGGAGAAAAACTGAAATACACAGAGAAAGACAGACAGACAGATAGACAGACAGAAAGAAAGACAGACAGACAGACCCAACGACCAAACGACCCAACGCCACAATGACCAAACAGTAAGAATAATAATAATTATTATTATAACTCTATATCGCCTATACCCTACGCTTCTGAGCTTTAGCTTAGAGGCGTAGCAAACAAAATCATTTGGCGTAATCATTAACGGGGACAGTAATCCTGCCAATCAACTAACCAGTAAACTAAGTAACTGACTAATTGAGTAACTGGTGACTAGTAACTGAATAACTAACTGATTGAATAACTGCCATGTTCCCATTCGTATAAGTTTCATTCATCAAAAGAAATTTGGGACATTCAGGGATATTTAATCTTATACCTGTTATAATTCGTCTATTTACAGCGACCACTAAACATGCATTTGCTCAGTGTCAATAACGTTCCATTGTATGTTGCAGGTTGGTGGGCCATATCAAAGGCATCGATTTCAAGTACAAAGGAAAACTTTAACTCTGTTTACACGCGACAATCAAAGAGAGTTGGCAACTGAGTGAACCGAACATTACAGATCCGCGAGGCCCGATGGTTATTCTCAACCTGTCACTGGGTTGATTACTTACTAAACGACTTATTCAGCCTTGCGTAAGAAACATGGCAGTTGTCTGCGCTACAGGTGGTTTGATTTTATAACCTCTGGAATTTCGAATAACAAATAATAAATATGCCAACCACACCAATGGGCTTGCTGATCACTTACTACAAACATGTGACCACTAACCACCTAGAATTGCAACCAACCTGACTAATTTCGAGAAAACATTAATCTTGGAACTACTCAAATGGGCCTTCTATTCTAAATATGGGTACACGAGTTCAAGCCTATACAATCAAACAATAATGGAGACATAGGTCCACAAACTGACAGATAAAAAAGGGTACCGTTTTCTTTTACAATAATTATAAATCTCAACATATCAGACAGGTCAGTCGGGGAAACAAAAAACATTATCCTTCGCGAAACGTCGTTAGATAGCCCTATCGGCGGTTCTGTGAACATTCTACTATATGGGCCGTGTTGTGTTAAAGAAAATGTATCTGTTACAAGTTTTGTGTTAACGAATAGGTATATGTTACAAGTGTTGAGTTAAAGGAAAGGTATATGTTACAAGTGTTGTGTTAAAGAATAGTATATATTACAAGTGTTATGTCAAAGAAAAGGTATATGCTACAAGTGTTGTGTTAAAGAAAAGGTATATGTTACAAGTGTTGTGTTAAAGAATATATATCTATTACAAGTGTTGTGTTAAAGAATAGGTATCTGTTACAAGTGTTGTGTTAAAGAATAGGTATCTGTTACAAGTGCTTGAGTTAAAGAATAGGTATATGTTACAAGTGTTGTGTTAAAGAAAAAAGGGTATATGTTACAAATGTTGTGTTAAACAATAGCTATCTGTTACAAGTGTTGTGTTAAAGAATAGGTATATGTTACAAGTGTTGTGTTAAACAATAGGTATCTGTTACAAGTGTTGTGTTAAAGAATACGGTATATGTTACAAGTGTTGAGTTAAAGAATAGGTATCTGTTACAAGTGTTGTATTAAAGAAAAGGTATATGTTACAAGTGTTGTGTTAAAGAATAGGTATATGTTACAAGTGTTGTGTTAGAGAAAAGGTATATGTTGCAAGTGGTGATATTTTAAATATTTTATGTGAACTAAGTGCTAACGATCAGACATAGTAACATGTTCGAAACGTGGTGATATTGGCAGTGAAACAGTTTCAACGCATAGGGCCTTTTTGGAAACTATAGGTGGCTTAGTAAGAAAATCGGTTATTTTGGTTGCCTTTGACAGGAGCTGTCGGAGGGTTGTGATTGTGACAACTTGTTTATTA
>JAODUO010000381.1:172500-175000 GCA_025642075.2 Ridgeia piscesae
CATCAACATTGTGTCTGTAGAATACGCCGGTTTTGAATATCAATCTGCATATGAATAACGAGTCACCGCCCTGGCCGAACATCCTACGGCGTCCTGGCAAGAGGACATACTTGACCATTTCCTAACACAAAGCCGTCGACCACAAACAATTAACAGCCAAAACGTTTCTCTTAGAGATCAATCAGAAGGCTTAGTGTTGTTGTTGGTGGATTTAGACTTGTCACGCCATGGAAAAAACCAGAGACTACCGATTCGTATGCAAATGCGTGTGTGTGTGTGTGTGTGTGTGTGTGTGTGTGTGTGTGTGTGTGTGTGTGTGTGTGTGTGTGTGTGTGTTCGTGTGTGCGCATGGCTGTAAACGTGCTAACACGCATGTCAAGGATATAGAGGTGAAGCATGAATTGTTGTTGTACAAAATGAGCACTCACTGTACACAGGGAGTCGTAATGTCAAAATGTACATCGGATATAGTGCACACTTCTACCCTTTAAAATAATGTTGCTAATAGAAATAAAAACAACTAAAGTAACGTTTAAATATAAGTTAATTCGAATAATATAAATTAAATTTGAGTGTGGGTGTGTGAATGAGTGCTGCACTTGGAATAAACACGTTTGGAAAGAACGAGTTTAGCAGTTCACAGTCAACAATAAAAGTGAGCATATTTTGCTCTTTGTGTACAATTACCGCTGTACACATAAAGGTGTGTGTAGCTTCTGATATAAAAGCCAATATATTGCAATTCACTGACGTGTAATATGTTCTAACCACACTTTACAACGAAAATAATTTGGACCCTCTCTTTATAGACACCCCCTGTAATTACCGTAACAACTCTGTCATTTAGACATAGATACATGTCAAAATATCACTGTAATTTATTGGCCGTTCTAATATTTTGGACGAGGGGTGGGTGGGTGGGTTGGTGGCACAGATCCTATCAATTTTTTTATTGGATTTGTTTTTATATTTAAAAAGCATTTAACCACTGAACAAGTACTAGCGGCCAATGTCCCCCTCTATTCTTAAAGGGTTTTTTTTGTTGGGTCTTCCCCCCTTTCCCGGGGTAAAACCCCTTGGTTTTTTTTTTGGGTTTTTAAAAGCCCTCCCCCGGGGGCCCCCTTCCAATTTAGTTTTTAAGTTCTGGCTGCACCAATCCCTACCAAGTGACCTGTCCATCTCATCCTGATTATCGCCAATAATCCCGTCAGGCCGCATCACACCCAACCCCTTTCCTCGGGTTAATCATCCTTGTTTTATATGCCTTGCTTACCGCACTGACCAGCTGCACCAATATAATTTATAATTAACCCTTTATAAACGGCTACATCGGTACAAAAAATATATATATATATATATATATATATATAATATATATATATATATATATATGTATATATATATATATATATATATGTATATATATATATATATATATATATGTATGCATGTATTATTAAGCAAAGCATATAATATATATATATATATAGTGTGTACACACACACATACACACGTACACACACACGTACACACGTACATACGCACCCACGCATTCGATGAAGCATAACTATATAAAAACCTTTTATTTAAACAGTCTCATCCGTAACACTATTTCTCCACAACAAATGTTAATAGCGTTGGTCTGAAAGCGTGTTGTTTGTGGAAGCGGTCTATCATCAGCAAACATGCCAACAGACATTATCCAGGGTTGAATTATACCCAACGGATTGCCAGTAGTGACGAACAATTGAATATTTCATACACCTAATAATCCAGCAATATTTAACGGATCTATCCGTCGTGAAAACTTACTTTATTTTGACCGTGTCATGTGAACATCACACCTAGAAAATATCATCATGCTGTTGATGAATGAGAGACACTCGAAAGGACGTCGGATTGATGAAATTAAAAACAAAAACAAAAACAAAAATAAACATGACAACAAAAACTGGCAAACGTGAGACATGATACAGGCGAGACCAGAGGAGACTCGCTGGAGAGACGCCAAAAGTTGGACCCGATTTGGCAATACAAGTTGAAGATGCATTTCTGCATAGGGATATTCATTTGTCAGTAATTGCTAATAACGGTGATTCAGCATACACTTGCTAATTACATTTGATCACTTCCGATCGACCGTGTTGCACCAATATACTGACGCCGTCGTGAACAACAAGGTTCAACCTTAGCGTAGCGATAACCTTCAGGACGCAAAGTCAAGCTCCTCCGAACCGTCCTCAGCACGAAACAACCAGGCGAATCAAGTTACCGCTAACCTTCCAGAGTTCTCCTACGGACACGCACACCGTTAGCGAGAAAGACCGTCAAAAGCAAGCAAGGTCTCGTCGCTAACGCGTACTGAATCCTGCTGTGTTGGTGCATTCAGCGACGAGAGAAGTCTCGGAACTCGGGCTTTTAATGAACAGCCGTAATTGTAAACAGCTCAGAAGTGTTGAATGGGGATTACTAACGGTATTGTCCGTATAGTTAGCAGGCC
>JAODUO010000381.1:180000-190000 GCA_025642075.2 Ridgeia piscesae
CGCTGTTTCTCTGTACACGTTCGGCCATGTCGACTCCATCACACCATTCTGCAACGGCGTCATGCGCTTGACGTGGAACTGGGTCACTCGGTCGACGTACGGAGCAATCGGACAATGTCACGTGTCATCGCTCAGTGACGTCAGCTGAAGAAATGTTGTGATATCTTTTCAACCACATCGCAGAAGAAGAACACTATTATGTTGTTGAATCGAATGGCCGTACACTCAGAAGGACTTGATGCTAAGTGTAAAAAATAATACAATTAAAAAACCGTAATAGATAATATCGGTCATAAGACGTGTGACATGTGTTCAACGGAATACCAACTATTGAACATTAAAATCAGTGTCAACTATGCCGAAATAATTTACTATGCAAAAGTGTAATAGTTTCCTCGATTTTAATGTTATGTGCCTTAAACCATGAATGTAATAAATATATATTTTTTTATATATGTATCTGAGTTGATAATATTTTTGCGTGGTCATAATATCTTATGTATTGCAGAAGTGTTGTATATGTTTATTAATGTTATTAATTCATTCATTTCCGTATATGATGATGCGTATGTGTGTATGCATGCGTGTGCGTGTTCGTGTATCCTTAATTTATTCACCTACATTTACATTATATTTTATTTTGTCGACCGGTTTGACTTTGCTGTACGCGGTATGTCATGCGGCATAACGCAACAAATCTTGCATAAGCGTGAAGCTAGAACCCATGTAGACTGTGATCGGGAAAAAAACGTGTTACCAGTTGTATGGGAAGATGCATCGATGTGCGACCTTTAGTTAAACACCTAACACTGCCCATGAATCGCTTGAAACAAGTTCCATGTGGTATCGTCGATTATTCACCTTCTCCATCCTCGCAGTCTATGTGTGAAGATTGACCATACTGCCTGTGTCACGTGACCTCTGCAATGGCAGGAAAGTCGCTTATATCATACGCTTATAATATAGACACACTTCCGGCCACAGCCTCGTCCTCCAAACAACATATACAACGTTTATTTTCCGACCACAGTTCACTCGGGTTCTGACATCAAGTTAATGCAAGACGTTTTGCGTTGTGACGCATGAAGTAGCACTTGTGTATAGGAAGTCAAAATGACCGATAACATATCATCACTAGTGAGTTATGCTTCGTTTTAAATAGTTGTTGTTTTCGCCCGTTTTGACTCATTACATTACTTGACTGAGAACCATTCAAAGGCACTGTATAAAAGGACCATTCTCACGAGTCAGCTGTTGTAGTATACATGTGCTTCTCCTCTCCCTTCTTTGTACGACCGAGGTGAGGCTGGACTCAATACTTCTCCTGGACTTATAATTTAATCTTTTTCTTCACTGATCAAGCACTGCTGTTTCCACCAACCGTCCCCATATCTTCTACATTTCACTATCATTCCTTCTTTACCTCTCAATTTCTCAAAATCTCTCTTTACACAATCATACATGCAAGTTCTTCGCGGTTGTCGTTCTCCGTCCGCTCTACGGGCTTCCTTTGCCAACTGTCCTTCTCCCAGTCGCTACCCATGTCCTCCCGCTCCAGTCAACTTCTCACCTGCTTCATCTAGTGTAAACATGTTCTCTCAACGCCCTGTTCTATTTGTAGATTGTTCGTTTAAGGTTGCATCTTGGATTCATCAGTCTACTCCAAAGCATGCGCACTTATCTCAAACCAAGTCTACGCCAGCCCAGTAGTGAATTGCTAGGAGTTCACCTTTGTGAAACATGAACTCTAGACACGTTGATTTTGTTTGATGTTGTTGCCATTGATCAATTGGTATGTTTCATCTCAGCTTTGATGTTAACTGAAAACAAAAGGCATGTGAATGGCTGTTCATTTAACAGAGTTAATAAAATTCATCATTTGCAAGTGCAATAAAAACAATACACAGTTGACTAGAATCAATCAACCAATCAATCAATATGTTTATTGTCCAATATAGAATATAGTAGAAACAACAGTATAAATGTTAGAATAACCTTGTTGGAGACACGTAATTTATGTTAATTGTGACAGAAAGCCCACATTCAATATCGTCCCAGTAGCCAGTCGGTCGTTCGGACGCTTTACACCAGCGCCGCAAAGAAAGTGGCCAGCTGAATGGGAGCTTCAGCGCCATTACACTTCCGGTGTAGCGCTGTCCCGGGTTGTGTCACCGGATTGTGCTGGTGACAGATTTTGAATATGTCCTGTTGGTTCTATGGCAACATTCTGCATCAGCGACACACGCTTCACGTGGAGCTGTCGGAAAATACCACGCGTCGTTCTTCAGTGACGTCAGCTCGATAAGTATTGTGACGTTGTTTCACCTACGTCATAGAAGAAGAATATAGATGTGTTTTTGAAATTAATGGCGTCGCCCAGATGAGATGGATTTGAAGATTCATTATGTTCACACGGCCACGTGTGATATAAGGCTAAGTGTTGAAAGCACTACTTATTAAAGCTGTACTAAAAATACCAGTCATAATTCGTGTGACATGTGTTGAACGGGACACCAACTAATATCAATATATATTGAACGTCGTCAAATACACACACATTTACATGCATATGGAATTGTAACGTAGAAAAGAAAGAACTGAGATGAGAATAACAAGAATGGCGACGACCACCTCGCTGAAGGAACATAAAACAAAGCAGGAGGTACGACAACTAGCGGGAATGGAGGGCATAGAGGAGAAACTACAGACGTCCGGCTTCGCTGGTACGGCCATGAGCAGAGAAGAGAAAAATACCATTATATAGGGAAAGCTGCAGATTTGCCAGTCCCTGGGAAGAGGAAAAGAGGATGACTAACAAAAAGATGGCAGAAAATGGTAAAGAAAGACCTGGAGTTGACGTGGCTGAATGGGGAAGACTTGAAAGACGGGAACAAGTGGCGACGTCTTGTGCATTCCAGGCCGACCCTACGAGGGACATGACGACAGAAGAAGGATATTGAATGCCTAAATATCTATAGTTATTAAAACATAAGCCGGTGTGTTTTATGCAAAACGCATAGCCGTTTCCTCGATTTTTAAACACCAAGTTCAAAACGAACATATTTGTACATTTGTGTGTATTTGCGTTTATTATATGTGTTCCGAATAATTACATCATGCAATCAAGACTACCATAGGAACTTATGGCCTTTTCTGTAGCTGCTCTTTGGGCTCTTAGTGTTAGGTCAATAAAAGCTATTACACAATGCCTTTATTGCCTTATAAATCCACCATACATATTTGACGTATACACCCATCTGTTGACAACTTACATACTGCTTATCGACTTTGAGATGACCAACGCCGTTGTCTTGATTATTATAATATTCATAATTCAATGTTTCTTCTTTTGTGATTGAATTGTGTAAATAAACGATTTGCTTGTCCTTTGATTGTTATTCTTGTTGTTAAGCATTACTAATGTCGAATGTTTACATTCAGTTAAGAATGTCAATTTGTTTAGCCTCTGAGCTTGTATTTTCAAGGATATAGGCGCTATAGAAGGGATACAATTATTATATGAACGGCAGATAACAACATATGGACGATAACAAATAAACTTACCAAAAATGATACTTGTTTGTGGTCATTGATCTGATTTGCGTTTGACCATGGACAAGAGTGTGTAATTCATCGTGTGTAAATGTACATTTCGGTTAATTCTAGGTTAATGACTTGTCCGTGACTTGTTTTGCGTTTGATCGTGGTCAGGTTTGTGTTATTCCACAGACACGTGAGTCTGCTTTCTTGGCATTGAAAATGTTCTGATAATTCCAAGTTAATTCTATAAGAATATAATGTTGATGACCCTACGTCTCCTACAGGTCTCCGGATGATCCCTGGTCAATGGTCAAGCCGCCGGACAATAGTAACGCGTCTGTGGTCGATCTCACGTAGGCCGCTCGTGGCTCGACTATATAAGTTGTGTGAGAAATCCAACTCGGCACCAGTCTTCTGACACCAGTCGAACCGTCTTCAGGTCGTCCAAGTTGCCAAGAACCAGTCGAGATGTCTTTCACCATCCCAGAACCGTACGTGTGGGACGAGTCATTCCGTGTCTTCGTGAGTATAATATTTCTTGACTTTTATAGTAGTTTCAACCTTTTAAAATCGTTACGACTTTTGTGAAACATTTGTCTTCTGAAACATTGAAAAAAGTCCGCGCATTACTGGAAGAAAACGGCTTCCATCATTTGAATGGGGACGAAATTGATCTCACGTTAGTGCTGTTGTGCTGTATTAGTGCAAAATATGTCTGCAAAAATGCATAAGCGTATAGGTTTTGTTAAACCGTTCGTACTAAGTATGGTATAATTATATTTAGTGTACCGTAGAAATGAGCAGTGTGATGCGTCGTTCACTAGATTCTTAAATATGGCTACGTTGCTGACTAAGCTTTGGCTGATCTTCTGTGATGTCGCTCTTTTCAGCACGACAACATCGATGCTGAGCACAAGGCCATCTTCGAGGCGATCTTCGCCTGCTCCAAGAAGCCGTCAGATGCCGCGCTCATCGCGAAGCTGTACAAAGTGACGGAAGACCACTTCGTCGACGAAGAGGTAATGCGTCCTTCTTCTTGTATAGATTGTCTAATTACGTATAATCCAGCTGTGAGTAACCACGATGCAACTAATGTTGACAGTAGTAGATACTTTGCAACAATACAAATGCACTGATATCACACGAACGGCATTGTTCGAGAGCATGGCGGGTTTTAAAGTGAGGTTGGATGGTTTGTTGAACCTCAGTTGGAAGACTGGATGTTGATAATGCAATTGGAGAGATCGCTAAATGGGGTTTCACGCTGCTTTTTATAAAATGATGAACATCGATCCTGTTCGAAACGTTTATTTCCTGCCCATCAAAACCTAAAAGTAGCTCACTGTGTGAGAAGCTGCACTAAATTCAACTACCTGTGTTTAAAAAAGTCTTAATCACGTCGTGTCTCTCCGGTACAGGGCATGATGAAGAAGGCGAAGTACTCGGATCTCGCCAACCACCAGAAGATCCACAACGACTTCCTGAAGAAGATCAAGACTCTGAAGGCTCCGCTAGATAGCGCCAGTGTGGCGTGGGCCAAGCAGTGGTGAGTGTCTCTTTTTATTAGGAAAACCAGTGAAATCGACTGGAAAAATGTATTATATCACCTAATTGAGAAATGTTATGTCCACACGCATAACATTAAAATAAACATAATTTATTATAGCATATAACTACACGCATATCAGTAACTATGAGTTGGGTATCTTACTATTGTAGCTAGCATACAACTAACTATGAGTTGGATAATTTACATGCTATCGTTTTAAATGACAAGTTACGTTTACATGTCCAAACTTAAGCATTGCGCTAAATCCACCATTTGCAGTGGAATATAGATAATCTCATAGTATCAACTAAACTGATAATTCCCGTATCAGATAGATACGTAGATATTGTTGTGATTGTGCGTTCAGTGTTAATTGAAAGTAACTGTTGTGATCCAGGTTGGTCGGCCACATCAAGGGAGTCGACTTCAAGTACAAGGGAAAACTGTAGACAACTGAACAGCAAAGACCAGACAAAACATCATGACGCTGATTATCAAAACGCAACCCAACAAACACGTCTGCGGTGATCGTTGTTTCTCTGTACACGTTCGACCATTCCGATATGACCTACTTGCTCCGTGGCAACATTCTGCATCAGCGACTTGTGCTTGACGTGGAACTGGGTCAGACGGTCGACGTATCGAGCATTCGGACAATGACATGTGCCGTCAGCTGGAGAAATATAGTGATATTGTGTCGCCCAAGTTGTGTTGCTGAATAGAATGGCCATGAAGGACTTGAACATTATGTTGCGTTCATACGGCCATGCATATGATGCAATGCTAAGTGCAAAAAACAATACAATTTAAAACGAAAGAAATATAAATAGACATAAGACCTGTAGCATGTTTTCAATAGAATACCAACTAATTCAGTAGAATACCATTAATACTGAATGTCAACACTGTATTTATTCAAACATAAACCTGCCGGAATAATTTATTATGCAAAAATGTCCTCGAAATTAAATGTTATATAAATAAATATATTTGTGCTATGCAATTTTCTGAGTTGACTATCTTTATGCGTAGTCACTATATTGTGTATTAGTGACGCAGTGTGTATGTTATGAATCTATTCGTTTCCGTATGTGATGGTGTGTGCGTCTGCGTATACGTGTGCAATTGTGCATGCGTGTGTGTGTCCATGTGCGTGTGCGTATATATTTATTTTATATCCCCGACCTTTACATTAAGTTTTTACTTCTTCTCGACCGGTTTGACTTTACTGCACGCAGTACATCATGGGTCATAACTCAAATAAATTCTTGCATAAGCGTGAAGTCACAATCCATGTAAACAGTGGTCGGAATATAGACAATTTATTGTATGGGGAAGATGTATCGATATGCTAAAACACCTAGCACTATCCATGCATCGCTTGAAACACGTTACTTGTGGTATCCTAGATTACTCACCTTCTCCATCCTCGCAAACTATCTGGGATAATTAACCATACTATCTTTGTCACGTGACCTACGCAATGGCAGGAAGGTCGCTTATATCATAAGCTTATAATACAGGCGAACATTCTGCCACTGCGTCGTCCCCAAAAGAACATAGGCAACGTTTATTTTCCGATCATTGTTGACTGGGGTTCTGACTTCAAGCTTATGTCAGAAGTTTTGCGTTGTGGTGCATCATGTAGCGCTTGTGCATAGTAAATCAAACTGATCAATAAAATATCATTATTAATCAGTTGTGCTTCGTTTTAAATAGTCGCTGTCTTCGTCGGTCTTGGGTCTAGACATTACATGATTGAGAACTATGCCAATGCCCGCGTAACATATAAAAAGGACCAGTCACACGGTTGCAGCATACTTATGGTTTTGCTCGCATTTACGCCTCCACGTTTTACTTACGCAAATTCAATGCAGTCCATTACTGGGCTGATGCAGAGTGTTGGTATGTGATAAGTGCGCATGCGCAGAAAAGAGATGGCTAAGATCGGGGTGAGTATAAGCTGTTATAGAGGGAGCAAGGAAGGAGTCGACTGGGATGGGCTGAACATGTGTGACGAAAGGGAGAAGAAATGTCCACAGAAATTCGTCGCTCAGAGAGTGGAAGGGAAGAGGAAACGGGGAAGACTGCGACGGAATAGCTGTGTAAGAAACGATTTGGAAGGATCGAGAGGATACCGGAAAGGCATCATCTGGCAGAGGTTAGCGCAAGACAAGACGGAACGATCTGGAACAGCAAGCTGAGGCCATTGGCCATGTCGGGACACAATGACTGCACAATGATAATGATGATAATGATGATGATGGTGATCATAATGATGATGATGGTGATGATAATCATGGGAGAGGAGGGGAGAAAGAGAGGGAAGGACTGAGGCGAGTGCAGAAGGTAGGTGGCGACACCAATGCTAGAACAGTGAGGGGAAGAAGAGGAAACTAAATTAGAAGGTGAGGATTAATATCGAATGCAACCTCACATCCGGAAAGGAGAGGAGAACCACGGGTATATTAGAACAGCTGGCTGAGGTCCTTTCATACAGTAGTTTGAATGGTTCTCAATCATGTAATGTCTACAGAGCTTACCAATAAGACCGACGAAGACAAAGACTATTTAAAACCAACACAACTAAGAAAACGTTCGATCATTGCACGTTCCATTGACAGAGTTCAAGTCAAGTACTATATCTGGTTTGCGAGTTTGATGTGAGTTAGTCATCGACGATACCTCACGAAACTTTCAAGGGGAGTGTATGGGTAGCTTCAAGGTAATCCATGGGTAGTATTAGGTGTTTCCCTGAGTGACGCATATGGAGACATAATTATTCCCCAAACAACATATAAAACGTTTATTTTCCGATCACTGTTATACGTGTTCTGAGTTCAAGCTCATGCAAGACGTGTTGCGTTATGACGCATGGAATATCACTTGCGTATAGTAAAGTTATACCGATCGATAAACTAAAACGCTAATGCAAAGGTTTGGGGTATGTAGTTAAATATGTAACTTGCACGCGCACACACACGCACACACGCTTACATGCACGCACGCACGCACCATCACGCTAATACGTAACGTAATGATTCTCCGTTAATGTAACAAACTCAGATACACACATAGTACAAAAATATATTTATTTTGAACATGGCATACGATACATTACTTTTGAAATCGAGTAAACTTTACTTTTCCATAATGAATCTTTCCAGCAAGCCTATGTTAGAATACATACAGTATTTTATGTTCTTTACAGTGGCTAACAGTTGGTATGCCGTTGAAACATGCCACACGTCTTATGACCGATATTGTATATAACGATTTTAACTATATTGTTTTCAAACATAACATTGCATCATACGTGGCCGTGCACGTAATAAATGTCCAAGTATCATTGGGTGCACGGCCATTCAAATCACTAGCAAAACTGTGTTCTTATTCTTAGACGTGAGTAAAACAACAACACAATATTCCTCGAGCTGACGTCACTGGGTGATGACACGTGACATTGTCCAATTGCTAAATACGTCGACCGACTGACCCAGTTATATGTCAATCGCATGACGCCGATGCAGAATGCTGCAATGGAGCCAGCAAGTCAAATCGACAAGACCGAACGTGTGCAGAGAAACAGCGATCACCGCAGATGTGTTTGATGTCGTTTTGATCAGAATCACGATGCGTTAGTTGGTCTTTTTGATTGAATTGTCTACAGTTTTCCCTTGTACTTGAAGTCGACTCCCTTGATATGGCCGACCAGCCTGGAACGAAATTTTAGCCGCATTTAGCAGTGAACACATAATCTTAGTAAAGTAACGTCTATCTATCCATTAAATTGGAAATGTTACTTTTATCGAGTGTATGAGACTGTTCCTATACAACTGCATTTTATGTTTTGGTTCCGTGCTTAACAAAGGAAACGCATATGCAACTTGCCGTTTAAAACGATAGTGTGTAAATAATCCAACTCGTAATTCCATTTACTTATTATGCCACAGTAAGTTATACGTTTATATTTATAGAATAAGTATTCCTCAGTTAGTTGTTTAACCCATTTCCGGTCGATTTGACTGGTTTTCCTAACAAAAAGCGACACTCACCACTGCTTGGCCCACGCCACACTGGCGCTATCTAGCGGAGCCTTCAGAGTCTTGATCTTCTTCAGGAAGTCGTTGTGGATCTTCTGGTGGTTGGCGAGATCCGAATACTTCGCCTTCTTCATCATGCCCTGATTTTTTAAAATAATTTATCAATATTACACCGGAAACCGATCGACGCGACATACAAATACCTGCACCATGCATGAAATCAGCTCAATGCGTTTTTTATTATATTATCAATCAAATCTACATGAAATATTACATTGAAACCATCATAGAGTAAGTGATCATGTATTAAATACGTTTCTATAATTATATATTTTGACCAATCGTGTTGAAGAATGTAAAATATTTCTCTAGCCGCGCGTTTAACAATACGTAAATTTCCCAACAACGTGAAGACATTTCACCATGCGACCAGAAATAAGAGTACAGGTGTATTACCTCCTCGTCGACGAAGTGGTCTTCCGTCACTTTGTACAGCTTCGCGATGAGCGCGGCATCTGACGGCTTCTTGGAGCAGGCGAAGATCGCCTCGAAGATGGCCTTGTGCTCAGCATCGATGTTGTCGTGCTGAAAAGAGCGACATCGCAGAAGATCAGCTAATGTTTAAACAGCAACTTACGTAATCATACGTGACGCACTTCTGAACGACGCATCGTATTGCTTAGTCCCATGGTATTTTAAAATAATTTTACAAGATTTAATACAACTGGGTTATCAAAAACCCAGGTAGTGTTGAGTATAGCACAGTAATATAAACATAACAGAAGGAACAAGGAGATATGTTTAGCCTCCGTTTCATTCAAACGATGACAAACGTCATCACCCAGTAATACGCGGCATTTTGTGGTAA
>JAODUO010000381.1:195000-197500 GCA_025642075.2 Ridgeia piscesae
ACTGACGAAACCACGTGAAACTTGTTTCAAGCGATGCATGGGCAGTGTTTGGTGTTTTACTGAACGTCGCACATCGATACATCTTCCCGTACAACTAGTAACACGTTTTTTTCCCCGATCACAGTCTACATGGGTTCTAGCTTCACGCTTATTCAAGATTTGTTGCGTCATGCCGCCTGACATACCGCGTACTGCAAAGTCAAACCGGTCGATAAAATAAAATGTAATGTAAATGTAGATGTTTAAATTAAGTATATACGAACACGCACACGCATGCATACACACATACGCATCATCATATACGGAAATTTATGAATTCATGAAATTCATAAACATACACAATACTTCTGCAATACGTAAGATATTATGACCACGCAAAAATACAATCAACTCAGATACGTACATAACAAAAATATATTTATTTCAATCACGGTCTAAGGCACATAACATTTGAAGTCGAGGAAACTATTACACCTTTGCATAGTAAATTATTCCGGCATAGTTGACACTCATCTTAATGGTTAATAGTTGGTATTCCGTTGAACACATGTCACATGTCTTGTGACCGATATTGTCTATTACGCTTTTTTAATTGTGTTTTTTTTTACACTTAGCATTGCGTCATATACATGGCCGTGTGAACGCAATAAATGTTCAAGTTCTTCTGAGTGTACAGCCATTCGATTCAACAACACAACTGTGTTCTTGTTCTACGATGCGTGTGAAACGATATCACAATATTTCTTGAGCTGACGTCACAGAGCGATGACACGTGACATTGTTCGATTGCTCGGTACGTCGACCGACTGACCCAGTTCCACGTCAAGTGCCTGACGCCGATGCAGAATGCTGTGATGGAGCCGACAAGGCCGAACGTGTACAGAGAAACAGCGATTATTGCAGACGTGTTTGATATGTTGTCGTTTTGATAAAACTCGCGGTGTTTTGTCTGGTCTTTGTTGTTCAGTTGTCTACAGTTTCCCTTGTACTTGAAGTCGACTCCCTTGATATGGCCGACCAGCCTGGAACACAACAGTTGATTTCATTTAACAAGGAACACACAATCACAGTGATGTCTACGTATCTATCTGATACGGGAATTGTCAGTTTAGTTGATACTATGAGATTATGTATGTTCCACTGCAAATGGTGGATTTAGCGCAATGCTTAAGATTGGAAATGTATCTTGTCATTTAAAACGATAGCATGTAAATTACCCCACTCATAGTTAGTTGCATGCGTTTAGTTATGTGCTACAGTAAATTATGTTTACTTTAATGTTGTGCGTGTGGACACAACATTTCTCAATTAGGTGATTTAATACATTTTTACCAGTCGATTTGACTGGTTTTCCTAATAAAAAGCGACACTCACCACTGCTTGGCCCACGCCACACTGGCGCTATCTAGCGGAGCCTTCAGAGTCTTGATCTTCTTCAGGAAGTCGTTGTGGATCTTCTGGTGGTTGGCGAGATCCGAGTACTTCGCCTTCTTCATCATGCCCTGTACCGGAGAGACACGACATGATTAAGACTTTTTAAACACAGGTAGTTGACTTTAGAGCAGCTTCTCACACAATGAGCTACGTTTAGGTTCGATAGACAGGAAAAAAACGTTTCGAACAGGATCGATGTTCATCATTTTATGGAAAGCAGCGTGGAACCCCATTTAGCGATCTCTCCAACTGCATTAACAACATCCAGTCTTCTAACTGAGGCTCAACAAACCACCCAACCTCACTTTTAAACCCGCCATGCTCTCGAACAATGACCGATCGATATCAGTGCATTTGTATTGATGCAAAGTACCTACTACTGTCGACATTAGTTGCATGGTGGTTACTCACAGCTGGATTATACGTAATTAGACAATGCGTACAAGAGAAAAAATGCATTACCTCCTCGTCGACGAAGTGGTCTTCCGTCACTTTGTACAGCTTCGCGATGAGCGCGGCATCTGACGGCTTCTTGGAGCAGGCGAAGATCGCCTCGAAGATGGCCTTGTGCTCAGCATCGATGTTGTCGTGCTGAAAAGAGCGACATCGCAGAAGATCAGCCAAAGCTTAGTCAGCAACGTAGCCATATTTGACAATCTAGTGAACGACGCATCACACTGCTCATTCCTACGGTACACTAAACATAATTATACCATACTTAGTACGAACGGTTTAACAAAACCTATACGCTTATGCATTTTTGCAAACATATTTTGCACTAATACAGCACAACAGCACTAACGTGAGATCAATTTCTTCCCCATTTCATTCAAATGATGGAAGCCGTTTTCTTCCAGTAACGCGGACTTTTTTCAATGTTTCTGAAGAGAAATGTTTCACAAAAGTCGTAACGATTTTAAAAGGTTGAAACTACTATAAAAGTCAAGAAATATCATACTCACGAAGACACGGAACGACTCGTCCCACACGTACGGTTCCGGGATGGTGAAAGACATCTCGACTGGTTCTTGGCGACTTGGACGACCTGAAGACGGTTCGACTGGTG
>JAODUO010000381.1:202500-205000 GCA_025642075.2 Ridgeia piscesae
TAGTGATTATCAGATTCGTGACGTTTTGTCTGGCCTTTGTTGTTGAGTTGTCTACAGTTTTCCCTTGTACTTGAAGTCGACTCCCTTGATATGGTTGACCAGCCTGGAACAACAATTTAGCTGCATTTAGCAGTGAACACACAATCTAAGTAATGTAGCGTCTACCTATCTATTATACTGTATCGTTACTTTTATCGAGTGTATGAGACTGTGCCTACTGCAAATTATGTTTTGATTGCGACATTAACAAGGGAAACGTAAATGTAACTTGTCATTTAAAACGATAAGCGAATAGGTTATACAATTCATAATTCCATTTACTTAAATGTCACGATGAGTCATACGTTTACGTTTATGTTTATGTTTATGTTTATGTTTATGTTTATAGAATCGTCATTCTTCAAATAGTTATTTAGTCCCTTTTCCCGGTCGATTTCACTGGTTTAAAAAAAGACACTCACCACAGCTTGACCCACGTCAAACTGGCGCTATCTAGCGGAGCCTTCAGTGTCTTGATCTTCTCCAGGAAGTCGTTGTGGATCAGCTTGTGCCAGAAGAAATCCGAGAAATTTGCCTTCTTCATCATGCGCTGCGCCAAGGAAATAATTATATTATCATTGTTACGCCGCAAATCGGTCACGCGACAAACAAATCCCTGCATCATGCTGCAGCCTACACGGCTGGGGCTTATAGTTGAATATTAGCTGAACTGAGGATGCGGTTTTTTAGAATAGCAAATCAATTTATATTAAATACTACAT
Source organism: Ridgeia piscesae (assembly GCA_025642075.2). Classification (NCBI taxonomy): domain Eukaryota; kingdom Metazoa; phylum Annelida; class Polychaeta; order Sabellida; family Siboglinidae; genus Ridgeia; species Ridgeia piscesae. Next base: position 203,262 of record JAODUO010000381.1, read on the forward strand.
AATAATGTACACTGAAAACATCGTACACTAAGTAAGTGATCATGTATCAAATACGTTTATGTAATTATAATGTTCTACCAATCATATCGAAGAATGTAAAACTATTTCAGTAGCCGCGGTTAAAAATACGCATAACTCCAAACAACGTGACGATATTTCACCATGCTACCAGAAACAAGTGTAAAGGTGTAATACTTCCTCATCGACGAAGTGGTCTTCCGTCACTTTGCACAGTTTCGCGATGAGGGCAGCGCTTGATGGATTCTGGCAGCAGGCGAAGATCGCCTCGAAGATGGCCTTGTGCTCAGCATCGAGGTTGTCGTACTGAAAGGAGCGACATACGTACGGAATCATACGTGATAAACTACTGGAAGACGCATCATATTTTTCATCCCTGTGGTACATTAAAATAATTTTACAAGATTTAATACGATTGAGTTTTGAAAAACCCAGTAATAGTTGAGTATAACATAGACAACACAAGGAACATGGAGTCCTATTTCATTCAAATGATGACAAACGTCTTCTTCCAGTAACACGCAGCATTATGTACCAATATAATTGGTTTCAATGTTTCAGAAGATAAATGACCCAAGTCATAGCGAATCAATCAGGTGTAAACTAGTATAAAAGTCATGAAACATTGTACTTACGAAGACACGGAACGAATCGTCCCTCGCCCACACGTACGGTTCTGGAACCTTGCCAGACTCGGCCGATACCAAGATGTCTACGTCAACTTCAAATGAATACGAAAGATGCGAAAGAAAGCAAAGAAAACAATACATTAACAATACAATTCTTCTATTGGACTTAAATCCTCGGAAACCTGAGCCTAGAGACGCAATCTCGGTAAAGGTTACGCCGTCTCGAGATCTATAACGACCGTGCACTTGCAACATAGTGTCGAGTTACAGTTTGATGTAATTTTAATCAACCAGAACGGCGTCCTATTGTTTTTACTGTCACCAGCATACGTACGAAAGCGTTGGTAGCGTCGACGGGTCCTTGGCAACAACGATAGGACAACAGTATATAGGGCAACAGTGCGGTATATTTATCAGGACGAACATGTATCTTGTTCGTGGAAAGCAAACGATGAATGAGACAGTCAGTTACTCTGGTAATTGGATACGACATTGAAGGTGTACGGTGAATTGTAAGTCAACCCCGACTGGAGAGCTGTAAAACAGTAAGAGGTGTATGCATTGGTGAAGCCGTTTAGAGGAACGACAACAAACAAATGTGTATCCGCAGTAACAACGTTCATCAAATCATCAACATTGGACGCGAAATACGTGGAGCTTTCCGACACTATTTGGCATAATTATTCTGTTAAAATTATGGTCCAAAACATTATTCGTTAAGACAAATCCACGTGGAACACGAGAACTTTACGAGAGAATGTTTGATTGTAAAACGGTTTTCTGTATAGCAGAAATATAAGCCGATGTATTATTATGTAATGAAATCCGATCATGCCCTTTTAGTGTAATTCATAAATGATATAGTTATTACAATTGCGGACAAACGGTAAAACTGACGTTTATATATAGTAACACAAGGGTCCATATATATAATATATATAATATATATATATATATATATATATATATATATATATATATATATATATATATATATATATATATATATAAATAACAGGACATACCGTCAGACAGACAGACACACACACAGACAGATTACAGGCATACGTCATATAGACAGACAGACAGACT
>JAODUO010000381.1:207500-227500 GCA_025642075.2 Ridgeia piscesae
ACACACACACACACACACACACACACACACACACACGTAGAGTTCCTCTGGGAATTTCCATGTGACATTGCGCTTGTTGTGAAGTACACCTAACAAAAGCTCCCAGCATGACAAGCACAAATATACCATCAACAATATAATAATATCGGTTTATCTCTCGAGACAACGTCTTGCCTCTTGATTGTTTGTGGTCAGTGCCTTTGTGACCGGACACGGTCAGTTGTGTCCTCCACGACTGGACACGTTAAGCCTCTCCGCTGCTTAAGTGTCCTGATATTGGCTTACTGATTATCATCGAAAATCGGTTAATTCTAACGAAATGTGCTGCTGACCTTAACTATGTACTGCTCGCGTGGCTGACCTCTGGTCAATGGTCAAGCCGTCAGACAATGGTGACTCGTGTGTGGCCGAAGTTACGTAAAGCGCTTGGTCGTTTGGTGGACGACTACATAAGACCCGTCCAGTGGTCGACTCGGCACCAGTCTTCTGACATCAGTCGAGCTTCTTCGAGGTCGTCCAAGTCGCCGAGAACCAGTCGTCATGTCTTTCGAGATCCCCGACCCCTACGTGTGGGACGAGTCCTTCCGAGTGTTCGTGAGTAGAATTTTTATTTGCGATAATTATACACTTAATTTGTTTTCTTTAAGAATACCTTCGACATATATGTTCTCCCTTTTCAAAGGTGCGTTTATTGTATTTTAGGTCTTTAAGAGTTCACGTAAGGTGACAAACAATCGTGATGTAAACTGCGAAGTTATGTTATCAGAAACACAAAGCAATTACTTACGTTGTATTTTAATGGATTTAATTATTCCTGTAATCATACGGGTTATGCTACACCTAGATATTCCTTCGCTAGTCTCTTATCGTAAAAGTATATTCCAAAACAAAATGTACATTATAAGTCAAATACCTGTATGGTTTAAATCGAAGATTCTTTCTCCAACTTATAATTTAACGTATTACCATGCTTGCCTGTATTTGGTATTACAAACAACAACATTCGAAAATGTTGCTATACATTTCATACGTCTGTGCCATTTTTCATTCGGAGTATGTCACATTGGTAGTCAGTATTGGTTATTGCTATACAATGTCGCTCCTTTCAGCACGACAACATCGATGCTGAGCACAAGGCCATCTTCGAGGCGATCTTCGCCTGCTCCAAGAAGCCGTCAGATGCCGCGCTCATCGCGAAGCTGTACAAAGTGACGGAAGACCACTTCGTCGACGAGGAGGTAATGCGTCCTTCTTCTTGTATAGATTGTCTAATTATGTGCAATCCACCTGTCATTAACCACCATCTAATGCCGACAGTGGTAGGTACTTTGCATCAATGCAAATTCACTTATATCGAACTGTGATTGTTCGAAATTATGGTGGGTTTAAGGGTGGGTTTGGATGGCTTGGTGAGCCTCAGTGAGATGCAATTGGAAGAGTGGATGTGGTTAATGCAGTTGGAGAGATCGCTAAAAATGGGACTCCGCGCATCTCTTCATAAACAGCTGAATCTTCGCTTCTAAACGGGCAATTCTCTCGTACAAATAACTACTGCGTGGACATGTGTTCTCAAAGAGTTTTAATCATGTCGTGTCTCTCCGGTACAGGGCATGATGAAGAAGGCGAAGTACTCGGATCTCGCCAACCACCAGAAGATCCACAACGACTTCCTGAAGAAGATCAAGACTCTGAAGGCTCCGCTAGATAGCGCCAGTGTGGCGTGGGCCAAGCAGTGGTGAGTGTCCGTTGTTTTATTCAGCGTCAAACGGAAAATGTGGGTTTACGGGGGGAGGGAGGAGGAGCAAGTATCGAGGAATTATATTATCTTTTGACATCTACAAACGCAATGCAATTATTTATTTAATAGTTACAACGCACATTTGGCCATTTGATACTGCGTTTCTGTTGTAAGTCGGTGTTTTTACGACTATTGTTGCTGTTGCTACCACCACTAATCACCACATGCATGTAATGATTATACTCAGTTGTACTCCTTGGTCTTTGTGTCACACGGTGAAAGCCGGTTGATGTATAATTGATTAGTAATCAATTATCTATAAGTGTAGTCAATGGGATAAAATGCAGCGTGTAACAATTGAACTGATAAACCAATTTCGAACACACAACTAATTACCGTTAGATATATATTATATTATATTATATTATATTATATTATATTATATTATATTATATTATATTATATTATATTATATTATATATATATATCATATCATATCATATTATATTATATTATATTATATTATATTACATTATATCTGTGATGTAGGCTGGTCGGACATCAAGGGCATTGACTTCAAGTACAAGGGAAAACTGTAGACAACTAACGAATTATGAAATGCCACAATGCTTGAGAACGTTCTGCACGCCTCGGGTCTCTCGACTGGACGTCTGCGCTCTCGCTCATCTCCTGAACTATACCGCACCGTCAACGCACGCACGGGGCGGGACTGGGACAGTTGATCGATGTGTCTTCCTATTGGTTGACGGTAACGAGTCGTCGATGACGTCAGGCGTAGAAACATGGCGTCGGTGGCTGTCCACGCCATGTTGCATTGCGATGTCTGAGGATGACACGGCTCACGGGTACTGATTGACCCGTGACGCAGAAGGACTTCAACATTCATTGTGTTCACGAATACTATACGGTTATAATGACGAATCTTGCCTGCCCGTATTCATAAGTGGTTTAATGATTTTGTATGTCGCGCCTCTGAGTTTGGATTCTTGAATGTGTAGGCCTAGGCGCTATAGAAGTGTTACCCTAATTACTATAGGAGATAGTATGCTTTGTATAAAGAGGCAATACAAAGATCCTCCAGGATACAAATGTGATGCAAACTGAATTTTAATCCATGTTAAAGTGTTTTGAACGAAATGACACTTTAGGTGTTTACGTTTCTTGTTGAAATTATATTACTACCCATGTATGAGTTATATCCAAATAAAAGTATTTTCAGAACAACGTACATGTCTGAGTGTATTTATGTTTACAATACTACAAATGTGTATGCATGCATGTATGTGTGCGTGCGAGTGCGTGCATGTGTTGAGCGTGTCTGTGTATGCAGTTGTTTGTGCGCTTGTGTGTATATATTCGCGCATGTACGTGTGTACGTATGTGTATTAATCGCCTTTACACATTTCAGTTTTGTACTTTGCTAGTTCGATTAAGCTGGCATTGATACTTATGAGTATGCATGCACGCATACATACCTACATAGATACATACATACACACATACCGTAACTCGACGATAGGGTCTACATATATTTATTCTAGATTCAACTGTAACTAGTGTTAGATTTCAAAAATAACGTTCGCGCATACGTACCCGTACACACGAACGCGCACGCATGCACGCATACATACACACACCATACATACACACACCGCACGGAGACACACACACACACACACACACACACACACACACACACACACACACACACACACACACACACACACACACACACACACACACACACACACACACACACACACACACACACACACACACACACACACACACACACACACACACACACACACACACACACACACACACACACACACACACACACACACACACACACACACACACACACACACACACACACACACACACACACACACACACACACACACACACACACACACACACACACACACACACACACACACGTAAAGCAAGCGCTTTGCTGTCGTGTCGGCCTTCCTGCGATTATTTACATTTGTTATGGTGTCGTCAAGGCACTACTAATGTAAATTCACACAAACCACTTTACGTTGCCTCCATAGACATTGATTTCTCTGCCTGGATCTGTCGTCGGGCGCTTTGTGAAAGACCAAAGGCTTGTCGTTCGCGTGCAAACAGATCGATAATAAAAATAGACTAATAATGACGGAGGAATATGATGTTGACTCGAGGTATCAGGTATAAATATTACATGCTGTTCGCAACGCAAGCGGTTAAACTGTCATCGACAGTGTTGTACAAGGGACGTGGGCGGGTCGGTGGGTAAATATTTTGTTTGTGATCGGATCAATAGAAGTACGCAGCGGCGCGTGACGACGTGAATTCACGCGCCTGGAATGCCACGGAATCAATTCCACTCTAGGAACGAACCAGTACAAGTCTCCCAACAGAATATTGTACACCGGTATAAACCGCCATAACCTGTCGACATGGCTTTCGAGATTCCAGACCCGTACTCGTGGGACAAGTCCTTCAAGGTTTCCGTGAGTAGACTCCTTGCAGAATTAAAATAGTTACTCAGTTTTACTGGAATTGTAAATTACAATAGACGCTTACCGCGTGGATCGTTTGTTATATTTCAACCATCTATGACCAGGCACTGTACATTATTTCGTACTTGGAGCAGTCACATCTTGAGCGGCACCGTTTCCAACGGCCATTAGTTACCTGCGACCTGAGAGTAGAGTATTAACCAATTTCTCATTTTAAAAAACGTCATTCTATAGCGACCACACGCAATATGAGGCAGATTTTTCACGCCATTTGACTCCTTTGCACCGTACATTTAGCTGTTGACAACAGCGCTACCTAGTGTCTACTGCCTAGTGTCTACTGCCTAGTGTCTACTGTCTAGTGTCTACTGTCTAGTGTCTACTGTCTAGTGTCTAGTGTCTAGTGTCTACTGTCTAGTGTCTACTGTCTAGTGTCTACTGTCTAGTGTCTACTGTCTAGTGTCTACTGTCTAGTGTCTACTGCCTAGTGTCTACTGTCTAGTGTCTACTGTCTACTGTCTATGTCTACTGCTTTTTGTCTAGTGTCTACTGTCTACTGTCTACTGCTCTGAGTGTCTACTGTCCCAGTGTCTACTGCTAGTGTCTACTGTCTACTGTCTAGTGTCTACTGTCTAGTGTCTACTGTCTAGTGTCTAGTGTCTACTGTCTAGTGTCTACTGTCTAGTGTCTACTGTCTAGTGTCTACTGCTCTAGTGTCTACTGTCTAGTGTCTACTGTCTAGTGTCTACTGTCTAGTGTCTACTGTCTAGTGTCTACTGTCTAGTGTCTACTGTCTAGTGTCTAGTGTCTACTGTCTAGTGTCTACTGCCTAGTGTCTACTGTCCCAGTGTCTACTGTCTACTGTCTACTGTCACTTAGTGTCTACTGCTAGTGTCTACTGTCTAGTGTCTACTGCCTAGTGTCTATTCAGGCATGTCAGTGTCTGTCTAGTGTCTACTGTCTAGTGTCCCCTGTCTAGTGTCTACTGTCTAGTGTCTACTGTCTAGTGTCTACTGTCTAGTGTCTACTGCCTAGTGTCTATGTCTAGTGTCTACTGTCTAGTGTCTACTGTCCTGTAGTGTCTACTGTCTAGTGTCTACTGTCTAGTGTCTAGTGTCTACTGTCTAGTGTCTACTGTCTACTGTCTAGTGTCTACTGTCTAGTGTCTACTGTCTAGTGTCTACTGTCTAGTGTCTACTGTCTAGTGTCTACTGTCTAGTGTCTACTGTCTAGTGTCTACTGTCTAGTGTCTACTGCCTAGTGTCTACTGTCTAGTGTCTACTGTCTAGTGTCTACTGTCTAGTGTCTACTGTCTAGTGTCTACTGTCTAGTGTCTATTGTCTGTGTCTACTGTCTAGTGTCTACTGCCTAGTGTCTACTGTCTAGTGTCTATTGTCTAGTGTCTACTGTCTAGTGTCTACTTAGTGTCTACTGTCTAGTGTCTACTGTCTAGTGTCTACTGTCTAGTGTCTACTGTCTAGTGTCTAGTGTCTACTGCCTAGTGTCTACTGCCTAGTGTCTACTGTCTAGTGTCTACTGTCTAGTGTCTACTGTCTAGTGTCTACTGTCTAGTGTCTACTGTCTAGTGTCTACTGTCTAGTGTCTACTGTCTAGTGTCTACTGTCTAGTGTCTACTGTCTAGTGTCTACTGCTAGTGTCTACTGTCTAGTGTCTACTGTCTAGTGTCTACTGTCTAGTGTCTAGCGTGTCTACTGTCTAGTGTCTACTGTCTAGTGTCTACTGTCTAGTGTCTACTGCTATGTCACTGTCTAGTGTCTACTGTCTAGTGTCTACTGTCTAGTGTCTACTGTCTAGTGTCTACTGCCTAGTGTCTACTGTCTAGTGTCTACTGTCTAGTGTCTACTGTCTAGTGTCTACTGTCTAGTGTCTACTGTCTACTGTCTAGTGTCTACTGTCTAGTGTCTACTGTCTAGTGTCTACTGTCTAGTGTCTAGTGTCTACTGTCTAGTGTCTACTGTCTAGTGTCTACTGTCTAGTGTCTACTGTCTAGTGTCTACTGCCTAGTGTCTACTGTCTAGTGTCTACTGTCTAGTGTCTACTGTCTAGTGTCACAGTGTCTACTGCCTGCAGTGTCTACTGTCTAGTGTCTACTGTCTAGTGTCTACTGTCTAGTGTCTACTGTCTAGTGTCTAGTGTCTACTGTCTAGTGTCTACTGTCTAGTGTCTACTGTCTAGTGTCTACTGCTAGTGTCTACTGTCTAGTGTCTAGTGTCTAGTGTCTACTGCCTAGTGTCTACTGTCTAGTGTCTACTGCCTAGTGTCTACTGCCTAGTGTCTACTGTCTAGTGTCTACTGCCTAGTGTCTACTGTCTACTGTCTAGTGTCTACTGTCTACTGTCTAGTGTCTACTGTCTAGTGTCTACTGCCTAGTGTCTACTGCCTAGTGTCTACTGTCTAGTGTCTACTGTCTAGTGTCTACTGTCTAGTGTCTACTGTCTAGTGTCTACTGTCTAGTGTCTACTGTGTGTCTACTGTCTAGTGTCTACTGTCTACTGTCTAGTGTCTACTGTCTAGTGTCTACTGCCTAGTGTCTACTGCTAGTGTCTACTGTCTACTATGCTAGTGTCTACTGTCTAGCTGTCTACGCTGGTCTACTGCCTAGTGTCTACTGCCTAGTGTCTACTGTCTAGTGTCTACTGCCTAGTGTCTACTGTCTAGTGTCTACTGCTAGTGTCTACGTGTCTACTGTCTAGTGTCTACTGTCTACTGTCTAGTGTCTACTGCCTAGTGTCTACTTCTAGTGTCTACTGTCTAGTGTCTACTGTCTACTGTCTAGTGTCTACTGTCTACTGCCTAGTGTCTACTGCCTAGTGTCTACTGCCTAGTGTCTACTGTCTAGTGTCTACTGCCTAGTGTCTACTGTCTAGTGTCTCTGCTAGTGTCTACTGTCTAGTGTCTACTGCTAGTGCTACTGCAGTGTCTACTGTCTAGTGTCTACTGTCTAGTGTCTACTGTCTAGTGTCTACTGTCTAGTGTCTACTGTCTAGTGTCTACTGTCTAGTGTCTACTGCTCTAGTGTCTACTGTCTAGTGTCTACTGTAGTGTCTACTGCCTAGTGTCTACTGTCTAGTGTCTACTGTCTAGTGTCTACTGTCTAGTGTCTACTGTCTAGTGTCTACTGTCTAGTGTCTAGCTGTCTACTGTCTAGTGTCTATGTCTACTGTCCTAGTGTCTACTGTCTAGTGTCTAGTGTCTAGTGTCTAGCTGTCTAGTGTCTAGTGTCTACTGTCTACTATCTAGTGTCTAGCTGTCTACTGCCTAGTGTCTACTGCCTAGTGTCTACTTCTAGTGTCTAGTGTCTAGTGTCTACTGTCTAGTGTCTAGTGTCTACTGTCTACTATCTAGTGTCTACTGTCTACTGCCTAGTGTCTACTGCCTAGTGTCTACTGCCTAGTGTCTACTGTCTAGTGTCTACTGTCTAGTGTCTACTGTCTAGTGTCTACTGCCTAGTGTCTACTGTCTAGTGTCTACTGTCTAGTGTCTACTGCCTAGTGTCTACTGTCTAGTGTCTACTGTCTAGTGTCTACTGTCTACTGTCTAGTGTCTACTGTCTACTGTCTAGTGTCTACTGCCTAGTGTCTACTGTCTAGTGTCTAGTGTCTAGTGTCTACTGTCTAGTGTCTACTGTCTTGTGTCTACTGTCTAGTGTCTACTGCTAGTGTCTACTGCCTAGTGTCTACTGTCTAGTGTCTACTGTCTACTGTCTAGTGTCTACTGTCTAGTGTCTACTGCCTAGTGTCTACTGTCTACTGTCTAGTGTCTACTGCCTAGTGTCTACTGCCTAGTGTCTACTGCCTAGTGTCTACTGCCTAGTGTCTACTGTCTACTGTCTAGTGTCTACTGTCTAGTGTCTACTGCCTAGTGTCTACTGTCTAGTGTCTACTGTCTAGTGTCTACTGTCTACTGTCTAGTGTCTACTGCCTAGTGTCTACTGCCTAGTGTCTACTGTCTAGTGTCTACTGCCTAGTGTCTACTGTCTAGTGTCTACTGCCTAGTGTCTACTGCCTACTGTCTACTGCCTAGTGTCTACTGTCTAGTGTCTACTGCCTAGTGTCTACTGTCTAGTGTCTACTGCCTAGTGTCTACTGTCTAGTGTCTACTGCCTAGTGTCTACTGTCTAGTGTCTAGTGTCTACTGCCTAGTGTCTACTGCCTAGTGTCTACTGCCTAGTGTCTACTGCCTAGTGTCTACTGCCTAGTGTCTACTGTCTAGTGTCTACTGCCTAGTGTCTACTGCCTAGTGTCTACTGCCTAGTGTCTACTGCCTAGTGTCTACTGCCTAGTGTCTACTGTCTACTGTCTAGTGTCTACTGCCTAGTGTCTACTGTCTAGTGTCTACTGCCTAGTGTCTACTGTCTAGTGTCTACTGTCTAGTGTCTACTGTCTAGTGTCTACTGCCTAGTGTCTACTGTCTACTATCTAGTGTCTACTGTCTACTGTCTAGTGTCTACTGCCTAGTGTCTACTGTCTACTGTCTAGTGTCTACTGTCTACTGTCTAGTGTCTACTGTCTAGTGTCTACTGTCTAGTGTCTACTGTCTACTGTCTAGTGTCTACTGTCTAGTGTCTAGTGTCTACTGTCTACTGTCTAGTGTCTACTGTCTAGTGTCTACTGTCTAGTGTCTACTGTCTAGTGTCTACTGTCTACTGTCTACTGTCTACTGTCTAGTGTCTACTGTCTACTGTCTACTGCCTAGTGTCTACTGTCTAGTGTCTACTGTCTAGTGTCTACTGTCTATTCTAGTGTCTACTGTCTACTGTCTAGTGTCTACTGCCTAGTGTCTACTGCTAGTGTCTAGTGTCTACTGTCTAGTGTCTACTGTCTAGTGTCTACTGTCTAGTGTCTACTGTCTAGTGTCTACTGTCTAGTGTCTACTGTCTACTGTCTAGTGTCTACTGTCTAGTGTCTACTGCCTAGTGTCTACTGTCTAGTGTCTACTCCCTAGTGTCTACACTCTACACAGCGTCAGTCCCCAGCTATTACTCATGCATGCAGGAGAGGCGACCTGGTTAGGGGCAGCCATGTTGGATTCAGGCTATGTTACGTAAAACGTCTTTGTGTAAACTAAGCATGGTTTGAACATACATTATGAATGAATATACTTAGTCTATCATGTCACGAAGCTGACAATGTGTCAACCCTTGTCACGTGGTCACATCTCTGATATGTAACAGGTGTGGCCGCACAAGAGGACATTACTCTACTGTAATGTGTATTGCGTGTTTCATCTAGTAAATTGTCGATAGCCAGCCTTAACCCTAGGAAAGCAGCAAAGGTCAAATAAAAGCATTGTTTATGATAAGAGCTCATTTGTGTAATAGTTAACATTAATTGTGACACATGCCTGTATGCCTGTATAATGTGCTGTCGTGTCGTGTCGTGTCGTGTCGTGTCGTGTCGTGTCGTGTCGTGTCGTGTCGTGTCGTGTCGTGTCGTGTCGTTGCGTGCCGTGCCGTGCCGTGCCGTGCCGTGCCGTGCCGTGCCGTGCCGTGCCGTGCCGTGCCGTGCCGTGCCGTGCCGTGCCGTGCCGTGCCGTGTTGTGATTGTTCAAATCGCTTCACGACCCCTTTGCTGTGTTTTTCAAGCGAACATCTTCTCGACTTATTTGTTTTCTGTTGTTACGTCTTACAGAACGACAACATCGACGCGGAGCACAAGACCATCTTCGAAGCGATCTACGCCTGCTCCAAGAACCAGTCGAGCGCTGCCCATCTCGACAAGCTGATCAAAGTGCTGGAAGACCACTTCAAGAACGAAGAGGTAGCTTACAACAAATCATACATCGTTATATTTATTTATACTAGAGTTGTGACCAATGTTTTAAATAACCCAACGATTCAACGAGCTCAGATCTACCTTTCCTTTTCAACACGAATGTGCCACACTTTATAGGGCATGGCACGAGTGATAGTTCCTACGTCACGGTTGAGTACGAAAACTGCACAGTACAACAGTAATACTTTATAATGTTTGGTATGGATTCCCCAGCACAGTGCAACGGTAATACTTTAAAAAGGTATGATGTGTGTTCCCATTCACATTTCCTAACCCTACCTGCCTCTTACGTACCCAGGCCCTGATGGAAAAAGCAGAGTATCCGGAGTTCAAGAATCACCGACAGATCCACAATGACTTCCTGGCCAAGCTGAAGACACTGAAGGCGCCGCTAGATGACGCTGTCATAGCGTGGACGAAAAAATGGTGGGCGCCTCATTTTGCTCAACCGGAAATGTCAACGATTATTTGATCTATCAGGAACTTGTTTAAGCAAATCTCTGTAATAATACATTACACATGGTATTCTTATAGTCACCGTGACATTATTTATTATTGTAAACGTCTCTCAATCAAGGTTCGTTTTATATAAACCCAACTCCATCCAAAGGCGTCGTTTCAGGTCTAAATAATGCACGATCATCACATAACGTCGTTAAGGGCATTGTTGTGATCCAAACAGTGCTGCAAAGTGCACCCGCATCGGTTTTTGCTCGATAAATTTATGCAACGGTCAACGCGGTTTCTTTCGGTACATTGATTATTGAGATTACATACGGTGCCCTAACTATCCGTTTAGATAACACATAGCTAGGCCGTATGTGCCCGTTTTGTATTACAGCTATGTAGAACATAATGGGGTTGGGTATTGTATGCAATTATAAATTCAATTTGCATTGAATACAAGGCCTTGGTAATAACCCGGAATATGTACACATGGTTGTTCAACAAAGTGTTTGTGATGTGAGTTTGTACATTTGGCTGCGATCGGTTGTATATTACTATGATTGAATAGACAATTATGAAAATACTGGAGTGGGTTCCAAAGAGGTGACCTAACTATGATAGTTACCCTTTAGTTTACGCGTTAAACCCTACTGGCACAACATGTTATGGAGGATATGCTAAACAAAATTGTCAAATGATTAGTCCATGACCTAATTCCCCGTGGTTGTAACGTGTGCCTTCTGTGTTACAGGTGGGTCGGACACATCAAGGGCATCGACTTCAAGTACAAGGGAAAACTGTAAACATGGTCACATGGACTCTCAAAAATAAAAATCAAATAGCACAACATGATAACACCTGGAAAGGTCTGCAGTGTTGTCGCACGTTGTCAGACATTATTTTGTTGATTTTACTCTTACGATCATATCTACGGCGATGTTTCGCTTAAGTCAGTGTCAGTTGGCCGACTGCAAGTAGGGCTTACGAGACGAATGAAGTGGTAAACCGTCATAAAGAAGAAAATAGAACTCTAATACGTTTATAACTGAAATGTTGTTTAATGCGTGAATATGTGAACGTTGTATTTTCAACCCAAACGGCGCCCCGAACGGACAGTTTAACGACACGGCTAATTACTGCTTAATAAAAGTATAAAGATGCCTTAATGATTGCCTAATAATGTTATTATTAAAAATAAGCCGCTATCTTATTGTTGTTGTTGTTGTTGTTACTGCTGCTGCTGCTGTTGTTGTTGTTATTGTTGTTGTTGTTGTTGTTGTTGTTGTTGTTGTTGTTGTTGTTGTTGTTGTTGTTGTTGTTGTTGTTGTTGTTGTTATCGTTACTGGTATTTCGAAACCTTCTCCCGACGTCGACTACACATCATCAACAGCGAGGCAACAGTTGTTCTAGGGTTTGTCGAGGAAGGACACGAAACCCCACCTAGCTGACACATGGCGAAATACTGGTCTGCCAGTCTACACAACAGTGGTGGTCGTCTTAGCTTAACGTACCTGGCAACCGCGGTATCTTCCAATCGCGGGAAGGTCGTTTCCGGGGCATGCTAGCAACACGTCAAACGTTCGTGGCTAGCGTGCGCGTGCCACACGTGCAGTGTATGTCCCTGGTGCTAAACGTTGGCACATTTATAAACACTAATAAAGACGTGACCGGTCTCGTAGCACTTAAGTCTAATCCCTCAAAGTATGACTTGTTTTCATACAAGTAATATTTTTCAGATATAAATTACATTAAGGCCTATATGCAAATGTGCGGTAAGTTCACAGCCGACCTCTAGAGTGCGCCTGAAGAACGGAGGAGTAGAGGAATTTTCCAGGTGCAGACCAATTTCACTGAATCACAACATGTGCTAGATAAGCCTATAATCCTATTGTTTGTGCTACCAGAATTACAATTGCATCTCAGTTGAACTGGCCCATGGTGTGTGAAACTAGTTTACAGATAATCTTACTTAATGTTATTAGACCTGTTGGTGTACCTGCTACACCTACTCTGGTTAACTGCGTACAGACGAACGTGACGCTGCCTTACATCTCGGTTTAATTACTCAAATGTACGCAGCCACGGACACGGACACCCCGGAAAAACGGACAAACGGGACACGGGGGGCGGGCGGATTAAAACCCCCGGGGGGTGGGAAAGCAAAGGGGGGGGTTTAAGGTTTTGGGGGGGCGGGGGGGTTTTTTTTCCGGGGGGGACGGGGTTTCATTTGGGCTGAATTGTTTCAGTTCCCTCGGGAAAAACCAGGCTATGGGGTTGCTTGGGTTGAATTGTTTTAGTTCCCCCTTTGGGGAGGGGGCCCAAAGGCTTTTTTTGGGTGTTTTGTTTTGGGTTTTAAATTTTTTTTTAGGGGTTCCCAGTTGGGGGGGCGAGGCAATTTTTATTGGGGGGGGGTTTTTTTGGGCTTTAATTGTTTCAGTTCCCCTTTTTTTCCGGGGTGGGCGAGGCTGTGGTGTTGCTCGGGTTGAATTGTTTCAGTTCCCCAGAGAGGGCGAGGCTATTTAAAAGACGAGGCTATAAAAATTAATATACTTATCTTTTGCAGTTTCCTGTAAACTGCTGTTGGTTTGTCTCCCAATTTGACTTTGGCAGTAGCCGAATAATCGACTCCGTGGTCATCTCCGTCGTTTAACTTTGCGTTTCCGAGGGACGTTTGTGACGTCATTCTCGTATAGTCACGTGTCTGGCTTTACAGCTATTATTAAACGAACATAATTTTTATCGTAAGTTGTCGTGGAAATTAATCAACGCAATTTCTCTGTTGATTTTAAATAAATGCAAAGTGACAAAATTCTTTAATTATTAGCCGTCTTCCTCATCGGTATTACACAAGCGATATGGAAGTCCAGAGGAGCATATTTCGTCGTCTCGAAGAACGTGACGTCACGTATGATTACATCATCGTGAAAATGGCTGCATGCTCTCACGAATTTCGGCCACCTCTTTTTTATTATCTTACCTCAATTCCGGTCAATAATTGCCCAAGATTGAGCACTCAAGGTTTATTTTCTGTTGATCGATGCAGTTTCTCTATTGATGCATTTTTTCATTATGCTTTTGTCCCGTTTGCATAGTCAAGGCTGATTAATTTAAAAAAATATATAATTATATAGGTCTGGGTGCCCTCTCCAATCTCTTCGGAGGCGTGACTTAAGTTCGTGAATTGTCCTGGCCTGAACTGTACGTGTCGTCTGACAAAGAATTCCACACTTTAACCGGGTCGAGAAAAAAGTAGTGTCTATATATTATACAGCCTGTTGCACTCTGGATTTGAAGTGTTTTCACTATGCCCTCTTGTGGTACCACTGGCTTTTTGGAAAATCAGCTTTGATGGACATTGTGAACATCTGCAGTCCTGGTTGACTGAGTCTATTCCTTTGACAATTTTAAAGTCTGGATTACGTCTGTTCTAGACTAGAGCTGTCTTCTGTATAGTTCAAGCAGGTAGGGAGCTGCATGTAATTATTTTAGTCTGCTGTTGTAATCCCTTTGTTTCCGGCATAAGTCGTATGTTTATTTCTTGAACGTATATATTATATACCTAAGCAATCACACAGCTCGTCTTATCTGGAAAACTAAATAACTCGATCAGCTCAAGCAATATCCCAACAACCTCGTCCTCTGTTCTATGAACTAGAATTAGTTTGCATTTAATATCACAGGGTAATTGACTGTGCTGCCACCTCTTGGAATTGTCTGCGTAACATGCCAGAGTGACAACATACGATGTTGGGAGAAAGGAAGTGGAGAAATGACATGAAACTTCACGCACATTTATCGTAACGCTTGGACTATTGTAACATGACGTTGTTAGTAGGAAACCAAGAGATCGTTCCTCCGAAAATTGAAGGCTGCCAAGATGTGTTTTCGTCGGCAAATGTTGTTATTTCCAAACCAAGGTAACGCGACGCTGTCACTGAGTGACACTGGCTAGTATAATAGTTAATACGACTAGTCTAACAAAGTCAAAGTGAGTCATACTAGCCTATGACTAAGTTTGTGTCGTATCACATGTGAGTGCGACATCGTAAGACATCAATCAAGATCTGCAAAGAAATGCATTATTATTCATATTGAATGGATAAACATCCATTTTTAAAAGATTACCTTCATTTGTTTGATTATTATTTATTACCAACAACGTCGACGATCTTCAAAATGTTGAAGACAGCATTTGGTTAGTTATTTGCAGTAAGAATCATCAAGACTTAACTGTCTAAACATAAATAATTAGGCCTATACTTGAAATGAAAAAAATATAGTTTTTGCATTTAACTTATTTGTTATGCATCATTTATAAAACAATACGAGTTGAACTTATCCTAAAAGATAATTGAGTCTCAAACAAGAAAGTAATAAATAAACGAATCACTGTTTAAACTAAACACATTAAACGCTGTGACATGTGTCTGCATGAGTGTGCTAGCCTAGAATGCAATGCATATAATAATAATAATAATAATACAAAGTGGATATTCTTCCGGCTGCAGGAACCCAATTTTCATCAGCTAATCTTCCGTGAGTGTAGTTGCGCATGCCCGTGCATGATCGGCTTGATCGCGACCCTTGGATGCAGGCATACTGAACCAGTTGCAGGCAAAATGAGTTTGTTTGTGTCGTGGTCGGCGATAAAGTTTCCTCTTTTGGTGTTTTATCCGAGCAGATAAAACATTCAGAACACGCAACATTTGTTAAGTTATAGTATATAATATAGGCCTATTTACATGATTAACATAGGCCCTATACTGGAAGCAGCTAAAAAGAATGCCCAAGATTGCAGCGCAAGCTAACAAACTTCTCAACTACTGTTCCATCACGCATAGCTGTATTTTTGGTGGCAAACACCACAAAACCTTCTCGGATAAAAGAACAAAAACAGGAAAATTCATTTATTGCTGACCGCGACTTTTATCGCTGACCGAAGAACTTCTGCTAACCAAGTTCAATAAGACCTTATTAAGATCATAACATTGTAACCACAACATATACAGACTTGTCATTTAATAGAACCCTGCCGAGTGCTGGAAACAACTGGAAACCTCTATGTTGCCTGCAACTGGTTCAGCACACAAGGGTCGCGATCACGGCGCATGCGCAACTACAGTCATGAAAGTTTAGCTGGCCGAAATCGGATTCCAGCAGCCGGAAAAATATCCACTTCAATAATAATAATATAGTTTATTCTCTGGCAGCCATAGCGGCTGAAAAGCACAATAAGCATATCTACAAACTCTTATCAGTTGATATTTTCATATAGCACTCATTCAAAATCTTTCAATACAAAGCAATATAAGAAATGTCCCCAATGCACAGTAGCCACACTAAAGACCCCAGCAAAACAAGGTACATAAGTGTCCACATCCATACTTTATGACAGTTTGTGGCCATTTGCAGTTGCTCAGAGAAATAGGTGTCTTTTGGCCATTCAAAGTGTAATGGGAAAACTCTTAATAATTTTTCTATTGTGGCGCATAATGAACCTTGGATCTCCAGTTTCCCCTTGCAGAGATGGAAGTGACCAACAGCTTATAAAAAGGATCTAGATCTTCTCCAAAACATTACGTATGCAAGCCACAATGGGGAATGAGCAAACTGTTTGAAGTTTCTAAACAGCATTTGTAGACCTATATAGATTTGATTCAGTTCTCCATAACTGGCACTCAACAATGCCCTGACATAATAAATGTCTAATAAAAAATAACTAATTTACTTTTGCAGGTGGGTGGCGGACAACCTTGTGAGTCAGTGCCAGAGATGTGGTGTTGGCTTCACACACTTCCGACGGCGTCACCACTGTCGACACTGTGGCCACGTGTACTGTGTCAAGTGCTGCGATCAGAAGGTTTATTCTTGTATATTGTCTATATACTCACAACTGTATATGATACAAAATATTAATTCCTAATATGTTATGTAAGTTGTTAATTAGTTCATTAGTTGTTAGCTACAATTTCATAAATATAAATATGGGTCTCTGTCTTTATGTGAACCCATACGACTGTTAGTTTGGCTGTAATTGTGTACACCATTTGCAAATTGCACTTATCTCCAAAAACTTATTCTCCATCTGTTTTGCATATATGTTGTATGCAATCTGGCAGACCAATTGTTTAGGCTGACAGATTATGATTTTTTTAATAATTCATCCAAGATGATGGGGACCTTGAAATTTGACAATGCTCTGATTTGTCAATAGAATTAATAGATACTGTGTACATTTGTGTAAAAAGCACGGTTTAAAAACAATGTAACTCGTATTTCATGAAGGTAAACATTTTCCCGTTTCAGCCTAATATTGTGCAGGATCTAAAGGGCTATCATTGTTGTATATTCTAGACTCTGTTGCCGTACCTGGGTTACACGCAGTCAGAGCGTGTGTGCGAGGGCTGTCATGACTCTGCCAAACTCACCGAACAGGCCTTCTCAATGCAGATGGTAGGAACCTCTTATTTCATCAGACATACATTGACTGTGGTTACAAGAGACATCAGTTATCACAAACAAAATTAAATGTTGCCTACCATATTCCAACCTTGTGTTTTTAGAAACGTTATTATTGTAAGGTAAGATGGTCATACTTTTTTGTCAAGAATTGTTTTGTGGATGTTGAATTCATGATTATATTCCTTACCAAGGCATGTCTTCATCTTTCTGGTAAGTTACCAGGGAGGTGACACTGTCTCGATGAAAGCTGTATGTTTTTGTCCGCAATCTCTACATCAGGACAGACAGAAACTGCAAATTGCTCTTAAAGTGGGATCACATGACCAACTGGACATTACTTGTAATGGTGTTCCTGACCCAGGGCTTTATGTAGGCCCCAATTATTGCCAGTCACACATGTATGTTTTGACATCACTTACACTCACTTCTAAGGCATAACTGACAATATCTATGGTGTTTTTTTGTCCTTAACCCATTTTATCCTGAAGCTAGTGCAGACGAGTTGCAGCCAGTTCCTGATCATTTCCTCAAACCAATCTGTCAGCATTAACAAATGACAGGCCTTCATTTAAAATGGACATAACTTTATTATTTCTCAATCAATTTTTAAATGTGATATACCTTTAGAAAATAGATAAAATAA
Source organism: Ridgeia piscesae (assembly GCA_025642075.2). Taxonomy (NCBI): domain Eukaryota; kingdom Metazoa; phylum Annelida; class Polychaeta; order Sabellida; family Siboglinidae; genus Ridgeia; species Ridgeia piscesae. Next base: position 225,117 of record JAODUO010000381.1, read on the forward strand.
ACTATACAGTCGCATCGATAAACTCATAGTTTTATCATATATATTATATGTGGCATATGGCAAAACATGTCTAATAAATTCAAACCTATGTTGAGGTTTGTCACATTACTTTTCACCCGACATTTTCGCCATGAAGGAAGCAACATGTCAATGAGCAAGTTGAGTTTATTTTATGCATTAATCTCTGCTGAAAATAAAGGTATACAACTTGTCCACACATCTTGGATAATAATCTCATAATGTAAAATTGTTTGTAATACCCCCACGTCAGTCGACTGAATCGCCAACGTGTGGCGCCGCTGAGCGGAATTATGCAAATTTTTGAAATATTTTCTGTCAACGATATATAATTCTGTGGCTCATTTCTTATAACTAATAAAGAAGTACTATAAAGTAACAACTTTGTTCAACATTTCAACATCACTTTATTTATGAAGTAGTTATCATCGTTGGAAATATTCTTAACTTTGTTTGGCGCCAAAAATACGGCGTGGAACGAGGTGGGCGGAAATGGATGCCGTTGTCGGTTGACCCACTTCGATGGCTTCAAAGTATGTCTTCACGGACAAATGTCGCATCAAATACCATAACCGTCCATCTTATATCGTCTATCCACTTGTCTGCCTTCTTGTCATCACCAGTATGAAGTAAATTAGCGGAGTTCATTCATTCCAATACCTCGGTGTTATATTAGATGAAAAATTGTCATTTACAGAGCATGTTACAGCCGTGGAAAAGAAGTCTCAGCAGCGACTGCACGTTCTTCGAAAGTTACGAGCTTTCTATGTTGATCCACTACTTCTTCTACGCCTTTACCGTAGCATAATTGAGCCTCTCTTAACCTACTGCACCATTTGTTACTACCCTGCTCTTTCTGTGAAAAATCGTAACAGGCTTCTGAAAATCTCACATGTTTCTGCCAAGATCATTGGTTTACCTACACCAAAGCTCTCCGAAATAATCGACCATGCAATTTTGAAGAAAGCTCGAGCTGTCGCTACTGAGTCTGATCACCCGCTCTCTACGTTCTTCCATGTACTTCCGTCTCAAAGGAGATACCGTTGTATAAAATGTAAAACATGTCGCAATAGCAGGAGTTTTGTGCCGGTGGCCATTAGAATGTTGAATGCTAAATGAGTCATATTGATGTCACCCGATTGAATTGTTCTTGTAGTGTATACATCTGGAAATTCATTTGCATTTTGTTGAGACCATCCCATATATTTTAGATGTGATCATGAGTTGTAAAATGCATATCCTTTTTAAGGACAATAAAGTAAAGTGAAGTGAAGTTATCCTTCAAAATACGTCAACATTTAACGATCTTTGCGACTCGACGCCATCTTTGATTTCACTTTAGTTTGGGGGTACCCGCTTTGAACTGCAAATACCCACAGAACGGCGCTGATTGGTTGAAAAATATGAGTTTCCTAGTGATCCCGATATACTGACGTCATTCGGTGTTAACCAGCCAATGGGATTCCAAAACGTCAGAGTGCAGGGAAGCCGTGTCAAGTGCAAACTACGACTAGAATTGTATTCCGGATAAAAAGGGTAACTACGACTAGAATCGTATTCCGGATAAAATGGGTTAATTTTGTTTACCCGTCCACCATATTCCTACCCATCCACAAAGGTTTTTACCCGTCCAAATGACGGATGGACGGGTCTCTGCATAAAGCTATGTCCTGACCTGTGCATGAATAGATTATGTAATATGAGTAATACGTTTAACTAAATATATGTGTTTAAATCATGAAATAAATTTTTGCTTATGCTTATTACAATCATCATGTATTGCGGAAAACATATTACAAAGTCTGATCACTCAGATAATGTAATGGTTTAGTCAATGAGTTCACCAAAACAAATTTATACAACCAGGTGGTCATAATGGATCCTGGACAGGTTATTTTATATTAGATACCTAAAACGAGACAAATGAAATAACTAATTTGAGCATGTATCTTTAATATCTTTAATGTTATCTTTGTGTGTATAATCTGACATTGCCTTACTCTACGTCTCCAGGACACCAAGATCCTGGCTTTGCAAGTGCTCACAACAATGTGCAAAGAAACAGATCAAATTAAGACTGTAAGTATTTCTTAATGTGACATTATTGTCCATGATATAACAGTGACACTACGTAACAAAATAGTTATAAATATAATTATGAACATCTTGAAATTATGTTCATGTTATTTCTCTTCTAAAACAAGGATTCTTCTCTAGCATACATAATCAGCTCTGTCACCATCTAGGATTCTGTAAAACATAATAGTACTGTTTGTGCATATCATTATGGAATATGCAAGTTAGTTAGAAATTGATTTTTTTATTATTAGTAGTACACTGTACATTGTAATAGTAATTGTAAACCT
>JAODUO010000381.1:235000-355000 GCA_025642075.2 Ridgeia piscesae
ACTCCGCCCACTTCTGCGAAGTTCACATTATCCACGTCGGCGTGACGTCACTATCTCGCAGATCAACAACGTAACAGAGAGACTTGATTACATCATTGTTTGGCATGCGTCATTGTGACGTCACGCCGGCGTCGAGAACTCCATCATCGAAACACGTCAGATTCACCGACGTATTTTGACGATGTTTAAGAGCGGGCGGCGCACACAGCATGAAACGAAGAACATGTGAAGTGCGCATGTCCAAATTTTATGCAAATTAACGCTCTTAGTCTTGAGTACTAGCCTCGATTACCCAGGCTCCGTGAGGTAGCAGCACTTGTATGTTAGCCACCCAGATGCGCCTGGGGAAATAATGTTCTGCCAATGTTGCCACCAGGGCGGCGTTACCTCAGACTAATAGAGTACGCGCTGTCAACATCGTTTGGAACCGTACAGAACACCGAAAACGTAACGATTATAGGTCCGTGTTCAGTGAATTGTTACCTGGAAACCTAGAAAGACATTAGAATAGCAACTTTGAAATAATCAAAAAATCACCAGGCTCGGACGAGTCACAAGGGTACTACCGACCGTTGAATTCGGAGTTTATAGACGTGTTTTAAATCTCACATATTTCACTTTGAACATATCAACAGTTTCGGTTTCTCGTCGTTGAGCCTATATGCTTAAGTTTAACATTATCATTAGCCAACAGCAACCGACTTACACTGAAACGGATAGTTAGTTGGCTGTAGCAAGATGTAACTTCTATAGAAATCTACAAGCAGGTAAAATGTGTTAAAGAAAACGATAACACGGCAGAATTACACACTACAAAATATTACATGGAAAGCCATTCGCAAAATCATCCTGCAGAATACGCCTGTATGGTTTGTTGCTGAGGGCAGGTAGACAGATGCCTTCAGGAGTTTGTGACTGTTTCAGATGTGATCTGCACACTGCAGCCGTCGGTGATCTTTGCACGCAGTCGTGCAGTGAGTACCGCGAAGTACGGCGACTCACTCACGTACACGTGTATGTCAGGGTACTGGCTGAGGCGAGGGGTCTTCTCACAAACCACCAGTTGTTCGGCTTATGGCGAGTGGCAACCAAAACCAAGACACTGTGTAGGTGCGTATCAAATGAACATTGCACTCATTACGTGTCACTCTCAATACTAATAACAACACAAACAACAATAATTACTACTACTACTACTACTACTACTACTACTACTAACTACTACTACTATTACTACTACTACTACTACTACTACAGTAGTAGTAGTAGTAATTATTGTTGTTTGTGTTGTTATTACTATTACTACTACTACTACTACTACTACTACTACTACTACTACTTTACTACTACTACTACTACTACTACTACTACTACTACCTACTTCTACTACTTCTACTACAACTACTACTACTACTACTACTATTCTACTACTACTCTACTACTACTTCTACTCACTACTACTACTACTTCTACTACAACTACTACTACTACTACTACTACTACTACTACTCTACTACTACTACTACTACTACTACTACTACCACTACTACTACTACTACTACTACACTACTACACTACTACCACTACTACTACTACTACTACTACTACTACTACTACTACTACTACTACTACTACTACTACTACTACTACTACTACTACTATCTACGTGAATTCATCGGGTGCTACGTCAGCGTCAAAATATGTGCTGAGACCTTTATCTCAGTCATTAGTCTATTGCCAGTATTGGTCATTTGTTAAAGCCAGTGACTGGTACTGTGTATTTATTCTTCAGCGACGAGGTGTCCAGCGTTGGCCATTTGGGCCGGACAGTTCGTAAATACATCCCATCATGAAGAGGCTACTGTGGTCAATGTGACGTGTGTTGACGGCAAAGTCTTCGCTGATGGGTCAACTCTCGCAGTGTCCCAGTGCACAGAGGACGGAGTGTGGGACCCGAAAGTGCCGGACTGCATTGGTAAGGGGTAAGGGTCGGTGTCAAAATACAGTCTCAACACGACCACCCACGAGTCGCGTTCCTGTTTACTTTATAAAGCGTCATACCCGTTATGATGTTTGCTACACTGTGTATGAAACTAGCGCATAGAAATTATCAATACAACAAAGTTCAATTTAAAGCTAAGCAACTTAATAAAATTGTATGCATTTGATTATGTGTGCATTAAAGTAAATTATTCGTTTACAAACTATTTTATTTAATGACTATTAACATCATTAAGCAAAACAAGCTACTGAATCTGCAGAAATAAATATAAACATCAAGTAATTAGAAAAAGGTATACTGAACAACAATTTGAATAAATCTTCGGTGACTGCGTGATTTAACTGTAAGGTTGTTACAACGTGTTTCCTAATTGGACACGGAGTTCCATTTCTGGTTACACAAGCTGGTGAGTTTATACTGACACAATGTCCATCATGAAGTTAGCTAAACACACGCAGTCATGCATGCCATAATCACACACGCACACTTGCACGTACCCAAGACATATGACATAGTGCGTTCACATTCACATTCACAGTCAACACACAAACATACACCACACATGCGCGCGCCCCCACCCACCCACCGACACAACGTACGAGCGTATACACATACACACACGCACACACACACGCGCGCACGCATACGCACACACACTTACTCACGCACAGACAAACGCTCATACACACAAATACACATATACGCACACAGACACACACACACACACACACACACACACATACGCGCACGCACACGCACACGCACACGCACACGCACACGCACACGCACACGCACACGCACACGCACACGCACACGCACACCACACACACACACACACACACACACACACACATACACACACACTCACTGCAATACAGGAGTCTTTCTGTCACTTGTCCTGCCGTAGACCCAGAGCCGAGACAGGAGTTCCACCCTCCCCTGAAGGAGGCGAAACACTCGCGCACGATTGGTGCCGTCGCAGTCTTTACTGTCGCCGTCACCTTCTGCGTGCTGGTCGTCGTCGATGCTCCGGCCCTCAAAGACGCCATCCTCATGTTCGTCAACGGACCTCCGCCCAGGGCCCACAAGCTGACAGCCGGCGCCCAGTCCAGTGTCTCTCGTGAGTCGTCTCGCCAATGTCGTCTCTCGAGTCATTCTGGCAGCCAGGGCAATCAACCAAATGAACACTGATCTCCGCAGGAAATATATGTAATAATAAAACGTCCATGCTAAATTCGGATAATAGAGTTTCTTCTGAGAGATTGACAGTATAGACGTGTAGTATGTTATCACTTCCTCACAATCAAACAAAGCATAATATTAATTATTATCATTGTAAAAAAAATACATCAGAATAGCTTAGTTCCTCGCTTGCTTCATGCTAAGCGCTTTCTAGTGTTCAATGTACTATGTAACTCGTTTTTTCATATAAATGGTGATTTAGCAAGTTATATAATAACCTGGTTCCGTGACCTGATGTGCTCCCTGGGCTTTCTGACCACGACGCAAACTTTACGGATCTGCAGATTCATCCTCATTCCTATCTACACAGTTGATTAGCTGCGGACAGAACTCAAAACATGCCCGAGACAGGCCCTCACAAAATATTTCCCTCATAAGCAAATGAAGTAAAACCCAAGCCAATCTGAAACCAAGAAGTTGATGGAGAAAGAAGATCCACAACTCTGGAGATGAGGACTTGCGACGTGAACTCAAATCACTGAAGCGACATGTCCAGAAATGTCTGCGCCATCTCTACTGGAGATATGTCGAAAGCCTGATATCTGACAGTGTGACCGATCCAACCTCCTCCAGGAAGATGTTCTGTAATTTCCTCAAGGCACGATGAACTGCTGAGATGGGAGTCTCTCCACTCAAAAAAAACTGGGAAACTCATTATAAGCCCCAAAGCAAGCCCAACTCATCAACAACTAGTTCTGCTCTGTGGTCAGTCCCTGTTGCTGTTGTAGAGTTTAAACTGCGGTGGCCTCACAGACTACCCAAATTCAGAAGCATTACAGAAGAAGGGGTTAAAAAAATTGTTGCTAAACCGGGACCCTAAACAGCCAACGGTCCTAACAGCATCACACCTAGGTTCCTGAACATGGTTGTAGAATAAATCACACTAGCCCTTACGAGCTCTTTGAAACTCCTTCAGCACTGGACCCCTGTCACTCGACTTGAAATTATCCGTTGCTCACAGCGCTGTACAAAAGGTTCTTTAAAACAGATAGGTCTTGAGTTTAGGCAGTCAGTAATTCAGAAGATAAGCAAATTAGTCATTTGGATTCCTCATGAGAAACCTAAAAATCGGAACTAAGAAAATAACAAAAACAACATATAAAGCCCATGTCCGCCAGATACCCGAGCATTTAACCACTGTCTGGAACCCACGTACCGCATATTATGACATCCATACAATAGAGAAAGTGCAACGCCGAAGAGCAAGATGGGTTACAAACAGACACCACCAACTTCATCCTCAACTCCCTGGACAGGTCGACACTTCAGCAACGCCGTAAAAGCCAGACTCGAAATGTTCTACCAATTTCGCCATCGTCTCATAGCCACAGATGCTATCTACCTGCTGAAGTAAACAGAAAATAGAATGATCCATAGCCATAGAAAGAACAATTCCTGGAGCTACGACATGAGGACATCCCTTCCTGTAGGACACATATCCGAATCTATCCTACAGATAGATTCGTTCTTCCGGCGGACTATACCTGAATGAAACAACCAGCCCCAGAAGGTAGTGACCGCCAAGTCTCTTGACTGCTTTGAGTTCTGGCTCGCTGCCTATATTTAAATCATAGCATACCTTCCCCTCCTCTTTCCTCCCTTCTTTGTCAATGACCTGTCCAATAACACCCCACCTACTATCCTTTCAAGGTCCACAAATTACGAGACATCTTTATCGCAAGCTCCATATCTATCGTCAATATTTTAATGTTGGCTGGAAGAAGAGGAAGAAGACGAAGATGTCACAAGGTCACAGATTTGTCTTTATCATGTCTTCGTGTGTGGGTGGAAAATATTACAGACTATGAGACTGAGATTAGATAAACGTGGAATATATTACAGTATTTAATGGGTATGAAGATGCTGATAAAAATGTGTCAAACGTGAGGACGTAATGCACCGATCTTGTGTATACATGTATACTAGAGTGGCCAAATTCTACATGGTAAAAACATAATTTCTGAAGCGTATTAACTTAACAGTAAGCCAGCTAATCGTTGTTATTAGGTTGTGACTTACCTTCAAAAGTAATGATCAATGGTATTCTTCCTATGCAGCCCGCTCGAAAGCCAAGTCTGTGAGCCGTATGACGGGTCAGTCGCAGTGCGGACGGAACTGAGCAATTACAGAGAGTGGACAATGCGCACAAACTCAGCAAGACTAGGGTGTGACGTCGACGACCGTTCATCTACTGTGAACTTTTGAAACGCTATAGAAGTCCGTTTTTTATTTTTTTTATTTATTTACCTAAATGTAACAATAAACTATGTCTATTGCATCAAACAAATTGTTTTGTTCAAATCATTTGCAATTTTCTAAACAAGAACACGAATTTACTTATTCCTATACACACAAACGCACACACACGCACGCACGCGCGCATGCGCGCACACACACACACAAACAAACACACACACACACACACACACACACACACACACACACACACACACACACACACACACACACACACACACACACACACACACACACACACACACACACACACACACACACACACACACACACACACACACACACACACACACACACACACAACACACACACACACACACACACACACACACACACACACACACACACACACACACACACACACACACACACACACACACACACACACACACACACACACACACACACACACACACACACACACACACACACACACACACACACACACACACACACACACACACACACACACACACTGAATGATGACAATAGACATTGGTAATTTTGTATCCTAGGCTAGCGCTGTCGATCGCCAATTGTGCCATACGCGAAAGGGTGTGCTATTTGGCTAAAATCAAATAAAACTCTTCGCCATATTGGCGAAACGTTATGTTGGTTATTATTATTATTGATATTATCAGCAGTATATAACTGCATTATTCACCGCCCTTTTCTATTGAAGTTGCCTAAATGATCGCACATCACACCAACCCAAATAACCAGTCAGCGTGACGTGCCAAGCAGGGTAAACAATAGGTCGCTAATCCCTCCATTTAGCCATATTCATACAATAGCAGGGCTTAATTGAATTAAGAACTGTATTAATTGCCTGGACAATGGGGACCTGGTGGATGGAACTAGTTACAAGTTTGAATCAAATGTCCAACGCTGTACCGGACATATTCCCTATTATCGCTCAGTGTCGGCGCACTCGCATGGCATGTCCAAAAAATAATCGATGTGCCATCTGGTAAATATTCAACCAAATGTCAGGATGTGTTTGATCTAATTCATATATAGTTGACAAGTCTTATCACCAGAAGACATTGCAGAGAGAAAGATATCGATGCATGTAAAAAAAAGTATCATGTATTTATAGCCTGCGTCACCGACGCCAGAATTACAGTCGATCTATTACAATTAATTTGGAGAATTATTCTTTAAAAATTAATCAGTTTACCAGTCAAATTATGTTTAAGATAAGCAATGCACTGTTTGGATAACTGCGGGGCAGCAAGAATAGAGTAGATTGTACTTAAGTATGCATTGTATAAGTACTGTTTTAATATCTACAATTGCACTATTATACATAGGTTTGACAATAATAAATCCTTGGGGCATTCCGACCAAAAGTTGTGCATTAATTGCGACTACACCGTTGGAGCATTGCGACTCTACGATTGGTGCATTGAACTAGGTTTGAGGCATTCAGGTTGTGTGGCATGCAGGCACTGGGCCTGTCTGGGGCATTCCGACTATAATTCATTCATACGATTAACCTAATTTTGGACGTCGTGATTGGTTAGGTCGGAAAAACGTGGCGAGCAACGCTTGAGCAGAACGAGAAATGCAATGGCGGATACCGGTGGAAAGGGCGATATTCGGTCAGCGTTGGCAAATCTTGGAGGTTGGAAAAGCCTCATTGTCGTTGTCGTGCTAACGTTGGCATGGATAGCAGGCTTCAGTTCTCGCCTTTTTGCCGTCATCCGCTTCGAGAGCATCATTCATGAATTTGACCCGTGGTACGTGCACACTAGACTTCATACTCGCCGACTCGCGGTACACGCCGAAACGTTGCAAAGATGAATGAATTCGCACGCTCACAATGCATGCGAAAACATATTGCAAAGAGAAACCTCCCTAGAGTACTATGTTTTACTTTGCAAATCCGACGGCACCTCCTTATCTGTAATTGCATTCTTACATTAGCATGGACCTAGACCAACATTTAAGAAAGCATTCAAATTAAGAACAATAAAGCATTCAAATTTATAACAATACATCGGTTATCCTACTGAGCATCGGACTCGAAGCCTCACCCCATGTGACATGTAAACGTCCCACAAATCAGGGGCCCTATGCCAAATTTGACCCGCAGACGGTTTCTAGCAGGCCTACCAGACCCACGCAAAACTTAGTAAAATTGTCAAGAACAGATACAAATTTAAATTTTCCATTATTCAAATTACTAACAGTGTTTGGAGTGGTTTTTGAGGCGATGTATGTGTCAGAGCTGTCAACCCAGTGTTTTGTGTGTTGATAGTCTACAGACCACATATCCTGGTTATTTGCAAATTCAGTTATGCTCAGCCTTACAGTTACATTGATGTTGTTGCAGTAATTTGGAGAACAATTCAATTTAACTGTTTGCTGGAGAATCTGTAAGATTGTAACATGATAAGGTTTTAAAACAAGAATGTTTCACTAAGAAAGAATCCAAAGCCATCTTTTTATGAGCATAAGACAAATGTCAAGTGTCAGCTTTGTTTGAGATAGCACATAACTGTTTTGTACTGTTCAGCTGCATTTGAATGAACAGTAACCAAATTCACAATGGCAAATCAAGAATACCTAAGTTAATATAATTTGAAGGTTATCGTAGTTTGAGTTTTTTTCAAAGGGTTTCCCCGGGTACTTTCCCAAAGACAACATTTCAAAACCCCATTCCCCCTTTAAAAATTTAAAAGCAAAACACCCTGATGGGCCTGATAAATCAGACAAAATTATAGCCCCATATATGCAAAACTGATGGAGATACAGACCCAGCAACAGTTCAACAGACACAAAGAAATATACTGAAAGAGAACCATTATTTTATAATATCGATGAGTCTTACTTTTACGATCAATCAGTGATTGGTTAAGAAACCAGTGACAGTGGCAGATTATGGCAATATTACCAACATAAATTGTAGATCTTGTGCAATGTGACAAGGATGGATCCATGTAAATCCATCTCATATTACGCAAAGGTTTGCTGACAATTCATTGTCCAGCACAAGCTGCAGTTTAAAATTGTGTGACGTGAAGTGTTGTGTTGTAGGTTCAACTATCGTGCCACTCATTACATGGTGGAGAATGGGTTCTACAACTTCCTCAACTGGTTTGATGAGCGTGCATGGTACCCCCTCGGCAGGATTGTGGGGGGCACAGTAAGTTAACAGTTAATTTTGTTCTAACATTTGTTGGAATGAATTTTGAATGAGTGCATTGCTAGTAAGTAGCCAAGTACTCTTTCAAGTACCTTCTATGAGTAGGAATATACACATTGTATATACTGGATAACCTATTTTATCATAGGATTGTTTAGCTTTGTAATAAAAGGAATGAGGTGAGAAAATAAACTTATATTGTTGAATGTAGCAGAGTATTTTTATTCATCTTGCATGAACTGCACAATAATGTTGCAGTGTTCATGCTCATGCAGGGCTTTATGCAGAAAATATTTTAGCCAGTAACATATTTTTGGTGGACACATGCATGTTAAAAACATACAGGCCAGTAGATATGTGTTAAATTATGACCTGAAATTAACTACAAACGCACATGTGTGACACCAATTTTCAAGGCATAGCTGACAAATTTCTTAATTTTTACTCCTTATTTTTTTACCCGTCCACCAATATTTCTACCTGTCCTCAACTGGTTTTAATCATCCAAATGATGGGTGGACATATCTACATAACGCTATGCACTGACAGTTTTTGAGTGAAACTGCAGTTTTCAACATAAAACAGTGCTTTAAAATGTTTACTATGCACGTCTTTTCTGCTTCACCATGCCCCTTTAAGGCAGCCATACAATTCTTAAGAGCTGTTTCTTACGGCTCGTTAAGCAGGTTGTTTATGAGGAAATAATATATCAAAATTTTTTGACTTGTCATGCTTCTGTTTTTTTCATGTAGGTCTACCCCGGACTGATGCTAACGTCTGGTGGCCTTCATTACGTTCTCAACTTGTTGAATATTCCAGTATTTATCCGGGACATTTGTGTCTTCTTGGCACCTCTTTTCAGGTAATACATATATTTTGTTCTGCAAGTATTAAGCAAAAACTTATGGTTACTATGATTGCTGATGGCTAGTGTTAAAAAAAGAGTTTGTCTCTTTCCGTATTCACACATTTTGAGAAATAATCACTTATTGTTTCAGTGGATGAATTCATTTATATGTTGTTTATAAATACATGTTTTTTAAATTGTATTGTTTTTATCAAATTGTTCTCATCCTTAATCCTTGTTGCACAGCGGTGAGTGTAATATAATTTTATATTATATTTATGTACTGTATGTATACCTGTATTTATTTGTTAAATATGTAACAACATTATTAGAAAAGCTGCCAGTATGAAAATAATACATATTGGAAATGTGTATTTGTAGTGGTCTTACTGCCATAGCCACCTACCTGCTGACAAAGGAACTATGGGACTCTGGTGCAGCACTATTTGCAGCATGCTTCATAGCTATAAGTGAGTGTCGTATTGATTTTTCCTATAACTCGTATTTCACACACTGCATCTCACCAGCTACGTGTTATAGTGTTACACAAGTTATTTTAATTTCGCATACTTTTTCTGCTTTCCCCTTCATGAATGATGCCACACCTGATCATTGTAAGTTACGTTATCTGCATCCAAACAATTCTCATCTCTAAGACCCTAACACAAACAAGTTATTTGTGCTGTGAATAAGACAGGCTGTGTGTGTGTGTAGTGTGACTCAACTCATGTTAATTCTAATACTTATTTCTGTTTACTTTTTATGCCCACATTAAATATCTATAATAGCACGAATTCATTTTAGGATTCAAAATAGAAATACAGAAAAAAGTATAGATACAATTAGTCTATACACTTGTTTATCAGAGCTAGTAGAATAGGAGAACAATTAATGCTTTCTTCTGTTTACCTTTGATCTGAGCTTTGATGTGTTTACTAATGATACTTCAATTCATTTAACAGGTAATAAAAGTCAAAAAATATGTTTATTAACCCTTTGTTTTAATTGAAGGTTACATTGTGTGTTACAGCTCCGGGCTACATCAGCCGATCTGTGGCTGGGTCATATGACAATGAGGGCATAGCTATCTTTGCTTTAATGTTCACCTACTATCTCTGGGTGAGTTGTCTATATTGCACTTTATAGGGAAGCTGTTTATTCCTTGTTCTTATGATGTTCGTAAACCTTAATTACTCTGAAACTATTTATTATATATGCTGTTGTAATATTGTCATCCTATTCAGATAAATTCTTTTCTCTCTTGTTTACCCAGTTTAGGGGCAGTTAAGTCCCAATTTAGTCACGTTTTTCTATACATTTTCTTAATTTTGTTGCAACCTTTAATCACCTAGCATCCATCGAGCTATTTATTGCACATGAATTTGCCATAATGGAATTTAATATTTTTTGATTTCACTGTAAATTATACTACAGATATGCTGTTGCACGTTAATTAAATTATCTCTGATACAATTGTTTATTTTGTATTGGATGTGGTGTTTGGTAACATTTTAATTTGTTTGTTGCAGATAAAAGCAGTAAAGACAGGCACGATATTATGGGGTACCTTAACTGCCTTGTCCTACTTTTATATGGTAAGTATTGCTTGCTGTCTGTCTAATCATTATGAGTCATATTACTGATCAACATGCATAGATCTTCATTTGGGAAAACATTGTGTCACTAAGTAAACATCTTTATTTACCTATTGGTCTTCAACACTGTGGTCATTTATGTAGCTGCATAGATCTAGTCTTAATAGATTCTGATAGCGTGTAAATTACAATGTATGGAGGGTAGTTATGGCCTTTTTAGGGTGACTTGTCAGAGAAAGCCTTACATCACCTCACACAGTGCAACTCATCTAGATATAAACACTCGTGAATGAACTTCAAAAACTCTCAAGGTTGCCATTCAAGGTGAACAAAACAGATGGCAATGAAGTCTTCGTATCATAGAGCCAACTGTTTTGTATCTGTATGCTACCCTTCTATGATAGTTGTCTTTTTTAAATATTCACACTGGTAACATTTACAGTCAGCAGACATTTGATCTATTATTGTCCATGAGTGGTAAAAATCTGTTTTCTTATTTACTCTTTGTTCCATTTCTTGCAGGTATCTGCATGGGGTGGATATGTATTTATCATCAACCTTATCCCACTGCACGTGTTTGTGCTTCTGCTGATGGGACGATATTCACATAGGATATTTGTTGGTAAGACACCACACTTAGCTTAGACAACAGTCAGCAGTAGAGCCTCCCCAGTTGCTGTCACAGTATTATTCAGTTTGCCACCCATCCCTTACAATATGGAATAATATATATATATATATTAGTGCTGGTTCGATACCAGGTTTTGTTCGATACCGATCGATACCTGAATTTTGTTCGATACTCGATACTTACGTTGTAATTAAGTCTAATTTTCACATAGAACACAGTTCCCAGTAGAAGCACCGTACGCAAGAGAAGTAGTGCTGGTTCGATATAAGAATTCTTCGATACCGATCGATATATTACTGGTTCGATACCAGAATTCTTTGAAACCGATCGATGTATTACTGGTTCGATACCAGAATTCTTCGATATCAATTGATACCTGATTTTTAATCGATACTCGAAATTTACCTTATAAGTGTAATTCAGTACAGTAGAGATCTCCAAAGAAACACTACCGTAAATCCTGTATTACTAGCCGCACCCCTAATTAAAGCCGCACCCCGACTTTTGACCTAAATCCCGAATTTCTTCCGCACTGTTTGATATCGGCATAACCCTTATTTAAAGCCGCACCCCAACTTTGAGCCAAGACTGCGTGCGACATACTGCCGTAGAGCGCGCAATTTGGAAACATTTTAATGTGTTTCATAAAAGTCATAACTTTGCTAATAATGATCATAAATGAATAACTGAAAGACTCATTATTGTAATGCATTTATAATTACAACACAGTATGTATTTTAATCGGAACATTACTATGTGAATTAGGACAAAAACTGGAACAAAAACAACAAAAATTTCACCATGCTATCAGAACATAATTGGGTGGCAGAATGTACCTACATCCAACGAATAAAATGTAGCCACATATTTAAGCTATTCAATGGTGTTAAAATATGTTAAGAAGTTTTGGTTTTATAGGATTGTATGTAGAACCATGCATGATGCTGGCACCTATAAAATGTAAGCTACCCATCCTCTCCCAGGCCTGTGTCGGCTATACTTCAAAGACGCTTCCTTGCCGGCTAGCAACAATGTAATAACTTGGCGTCTCCACCAGCATGGGAACGGATGTAACACATTTTTCTCAGACAGTCGTCCCTTAATTAGGCCACCAGCCACCCGTGTTTGTCCAGGCAGCACCCAGGCACAAGGAAGTCGCCCAGGCACAGGGAAGTCGGGGTTACAACATTGTATCTTGACCCAGAAAGCAAATGCAATTAACTTTGTAGTCAGTGGCTGGGAAGCCCTGGTAGAGTGTGGTGTTATTTTGACAATCAGCATGAAGCCTGGCTTTTATAGACGTGTGAACATTGTTCTTGGAACTGAGATTAAAACTAATGTCAAAACAAAACAGACGGCATGGGATTGATGCTAACAAAGGACGATGACATAACATTTATTTGCCGGCGCGTGCGGCAGCATCAAAGACTCAGACACGGACACATTAAAATTTACGACACCATCATGCCATTCGCGACGGCGTTCTTTGACAGCGACAATACTACAGTAGTGCTGACAAAGGATTATATTAACTGTGAAAGGAATTATTTCATCATGTTTGATGATGATTGTCTGATGTACACGTACCCACGGCAACGATCAACGATGCTGCCAACGTTGAAATGGATACATGAAATGGCGCCGCCGAGCCGTTCCCTTCCCCGACGCATTCTTTGACAGCGACGATGAAAGGGACTTTTGTGGAGTATAACTGTGACATGTTTTCATATTATGATTGTTGTATCTGAACATTTTATGGACATGGGATTTTATTAACTGTGTTATATCATTTGTTTACCACAAGTGGCAATTGTAATACAATGTGTTATTTATAAAACCAGGCTTCGTTTCTTCGGTAAGTTTTTCACGTTTATACCGACAATTCTGTGACCCAAATGTCAATTTGTTTCGGCAAATTACTGTATTTAAAGCCGCACCCCAACTTTGGCGTTTTCGTCCTCATTTTGGCTACACACTACTGTATTAGTAGCCGCGGCTAGTAATACAGGATTTACGGTACTATTCACTTAGACTAATGCCACAGAAACACACAAAATGTTTCACTTGTAGAGAAATATGTGATAATTTTATAGTCATGCAAACAATGATTAATATGCAATTTTAAATTTATGTAAGTACACAAACAACAGTTTCAATATAATTGATTACTGTTGTAAAACTAAAAGGTAACTGTAATATAATATTAAAACAATAAAGACAACTGCAATAAAATACCTAGTGACAAATAAATTAATGAATTGCACCGATTTATTTTAAATTAATAACAGTACTTCACCCCAGCTGTTTGTAAATACACTATAATATAGCAGCTTAATTTCAAGTCAATGTGTCTCCTAAAATGACCATCAACAAATACAGCTGAAACAAATGAAACATACAAATAATATGTTATTATTATATATAAAAACACCTATCACTTATAATAGTGTCACTACCAGCACAGCTGAACCCTCACTGTTATAACTTTTTTATTATTAATTGTATCGTAAAGATAATTGTGATTTAGCATCAAAACTGTATAGATGATTACAATAAAATAACAGTAATTAATAATAGAAAAAATATTAATTAAAATTATATAATTGTACTTCCCAGTTCACACCATTTTTAAAATATAAAACTTAAATTACCACGTTATCAAGTACACATAACAAGCCCCATAATGTTTTTGCAACTGTTTTCAAGAACAGGTCAGTTTCTTCCTCTGCCTCTGGCTCTGCCAGTGGTGAACCTGTTTGGCCAGTGCTAGTGTCACAGTGACAGTAGATGCAGTAAGCGAATCGTCATCGTTAATCAGTCACGTCGTATATGTCACTTCTTGACGCTGTGGCCGCAGTTACTTAGTAGATTCGGCAACCGATGGCGATTCGCTTCGACTGTAACTTGATGTCCACTGCTTGCTCATTGTCGAATATTTCGAAAGAAAACGTTCTCGAGTCAATCGGCAATGCGATGTTGTCCACGACGTCAACGACGTCGACATGCCGTACGATGAAAGTTGATCATCACGTTTTGATAGCTTCTTGATTGGTGACATGTTTCGTCAAATTCGATGTATTTCCCCCGCTATCTTTGAGACGTTTCTAGCATAGCAGACACTCATTGTTGGAAAAATGCCAAATTAGCGATGAACGTTGCGACTTGTTGTCATTTGTCTTGGTTGTGGGCGTCGTGTACGGCAAATGCTGGCGCCACCAAACAACAAAACAGCGCCACCAAACGGAACCCGGATAAACAAAGCCTCCGCATCACGCTCGAATAATTATTTATATTAACAATATTATTATTAAACTACTTTCATAAATACTAGTGCATGAAATAAACACTCTATAAAAATGCTATAAGATGTGTGTTTTTGTACGCGTAACCGTAAGTAAAGTAGGGAGAAAGATGGCCTAACTCTACAATAAAGTTTTAGAAAACAAATCAAATTTTTTATATAATATTTTAAAGCAACCACGCCTAAGTCAATTTAGGCTGCGAAACGCTGTAGTGATAGCTCCCGTAAACAAGTCGTCATCAACAACGATGTTGCGTCTTCGCATCGACACCGTCGAATGGACTCGATGTCAAGTATCGAAATATCGAAGGTATCGAAGGTATTGAAGGTATGAAGAGTGGGCTTCGATACCAAAAATATCGAAGTATCGCGATACCACTAAATATCAGTATCGAACTTTCGCAAGTATCGCGATACTTCGATATATCGAATATCGAACCAGCACTAAATATATATATATATATATGAGCTAAATACAGCATCCTTTATAATGAGAATAGGTATCCATCCTGTATTTTACCATGTGGAAGGTGGCAACTCTGATATTATGACACACTATTAATACAGAATGAAAAATGCCCATCGGTGTGGGAGGGTTGCTAAGCACAGGCCTGGACAACTGCTAAATATTTATTGATTTTACATAACTATATATTGATATACATCTGAGCTGTTGTTTTAGAGGATATGGACACTTCATGTCTTGTCTATTAAAATAGTTTTGTTGTGTTTCCAGCATACACCACATTCTTCATCCTGGGTCTGGTCATGTCAATGCAGGTGCCATTCGTTGGCTTTCAACCAATCAGAACCAGCGAACACATGGCAGCAGCAGGTACCGTCATTGTTATACAAAATAACCTACTTGTCCAGAATGATTTATAGGCAATTAACAGTTACACTACTTTGGCTTTGCATACAACAATACTTCTTATAACTATATATCATTTCTGACCAGTGACCTTGACATTAATACAAAGCATAAATGTGTTGCAGTACTTAATGCTTGACATATTTTAGAACTTTGCAAACATGCAGTGCGTTTCAAACTCAGTGACTAGAGCACTAGATTCAGATCCTTTGCTGCTGTGTTGAACCTTGGGAAAGTTAATTCATTGGCTTCAGTTCACTCAAATATATGACTAATATGCAAGTGGTCTTCATGTATTAATTTCAGCATGGCTTGATTCTTCCCGAGATATTCCGTAATCAGTACTGTGTTCCATTGAATGAAGTGTAAAGTGCTTTGAGCATCCTAAGAACTGGAGACCGTGCTATATAAGAACATACCTTTACTTCAGACAGTGTCCTGTGTGGTGTTGACATGCAGGTGTCTGTGTTGTGCTGTAGGTGTGTTTGTGTTGTGCTGTAGGTGTGTTTGTGTTGTGCTGTAGGTGTGTTTGTGTTGTGCTGTAGGTGTGTTTGTGTTGTGCTGTAGGTGTGTTTGTGTTGTGCTGTAGGTGTGTTTGCACTGCTCTACCTGGTGGCACTGCTCAAGCGAGTGCAGACATTCGTGGCCAAGTCAGAAGTGCGCAACTTCTTCGTGACGGCCTTCATTCTGTCAGCTGGTCTCGTCTTCCTCCTCGTTGTCGCCCTCACGTACTTTGGTAAGTCCACCTCACAACCTCCCCTGCAATACTTTGGTAAGTCCACCTCACAACTTCCCCCTATAATACTTTGGTAAGTCCACCTCACAACCTCCCCCTGCAATACTTTGGTAAGTCAACCTCACAACCTCCCCAGCAATACTTTGGTAAGTCCACCTCACAACCTCCCCCTGTAATACTTTGGTAAGTCAACCTCACAACCTCCCCTGCAATACTTTGGTAAGTCACCTCACAACCTCCCCCTGTAATACTTTGGTAAGTCAACCTCACAACCTCCCCAGCAATACTTTGGTAAGTCCACCTCACAACCTCCCCCTGTAATACTTTGGTAAGTCAACCTCACAACCTCCCCCTGCAATACTTTGGTAAGTCCACCTCATAACCTCCCCCTGCAATACTTTGGTAAGTCAACCTCACAACCTCCCCCTACAATACTTTGGTAAGTTCACCTCACAACCTCCCCCTTAATACTTTGGTAAGTCAACCTCACAACCTCCCCCTGCAATACTTTGGTAAGTCCACCTCACAACCTCCCCCTACAATACTTTGGTAAGTTCACCTCACAACTTCCCCCTGTAATACTTTGGTAAGTCAACCTCACAACCTCCACTGAAAGTACTTTGTATCCACTATGAAGTGTAAAGTGCTTTGAGCATCCTAAGAACTTGAACCGTGCTATATAAGTCACCTCACATACCTTTCTCAGCAAGTGTCCTGTGTGGTAGTCCTACAACTCGCTGTCTTTGGTTGTGCTGTAGGTGTGTTTGTGTTGTTGCTGTAGGTGTGTTTGTGTTGTGCTGCCTCACGGACCTCCGAATGCTTTGGTATGTGCTGTCAGACCTTTCTGATCGTTTGCTGTAGGTTGTCTTCAACCTCGCCTCAATACTTTGGTAGTCACCTCCAACCTCCATGCAATACTTTGGTAGTCACCTCACAACCTCCACAGCCTTCATATCTGTCTCCTCTCGGTCCCCAGTACTTTGGTAAGTCCACCTCACAACCTCCCCTGCAATACTTTGGTAAGTCTACCTCACAACTTCCCCCTATAATACTTTGGTAAGTCCACCTCACAACCTCCCCCTGCAATACTTTGGTAAGTCAACCTCACAACCTCCCCAGCAATACTTTGGTAAGTCCACCTCACAACCTCCCCCTGCAATACTTTGGTAAGTCAACCTCACAACCTCCCCTGCAATACTTTGGTAAGTCCACCTCACAACCTCCCCCTGCAATACTTTGGTAAGTCAACCTCACAACCTCCCCTGCAATACTTTGGTAAGTCCACCTCACAACCTCCCCCTGCAATACTTTGGTAAGTCACCTCACAACCTCCCCCTGCAATACTTTGGTAAGTCCACCTCACAACCTCCCCCTGCAATACTTTGGTAAGTCCACCTCACAACCTCCCCCTGCAATACTTTGGTAAGTCAACCTCACAACCTCCCCCTGCAATACTTTGGTAAGTCCACCTCACAACTTCCCCCTGCAATACTTTGGTAAGTCTACCTCACAACCTCCCCCTGCAATACTTTGGTAAGTCTACCTCACAACCTCCCCCTGCAATACTTTGGTAAGTCTACCTCACAACCTCCCCAGCAATACTTTGGTAAGTCTACCTCACAACCTCCCCCTGCAATACTTTGGTAAGTCCACCTCACAACCTCCCCCTGCAATACTTTGGTAAGTCAACCTCACAACCTCCCCCTGTAATACTTTGGTAAGTCACCTCACAACCTCCCCCTGCAATACTTTGGTAAGTCACCTCACAACCTCCCCCTGTAATACTTTGGTAAGTCAACCTCACAACCTCCCCCTGTAATACTTTGGTAAGTTCACCTCACAACCTCCCCAGCAATACTTTGGTAAGTCCACCTCACAACCTCCCCCGCAATACTTTGGTAAGTCAACCTCACAACCTTCCCTGCAATACTTTGGTAAGTCAACCTCACAACCTCCCCCTGCAATACTTTGGTAAGTCCACCTCACAACCTCCCCTGCAATACTTTGGTAAGTCCACCTCACAACCTCCCCAGCAATACTTTGGTAAGTCCACCTCACAACCTCCCCCTGCAATACTTTGGTAAGTCTACCTCACAACCTCCCCAGCAATACTTTGGTAAGTCTACCTCACAACCTCCCCCTACAATACTTTGGTAAGTCCACCTCACAACCTCCCCCTGCAATACTTTGGTAAGTCCACCTCATAACCTCCCCCTGCAATACTTTGGTAAGTCCACCTCATAACCTCCCCCTGCAATACTTTGGTAAGTCCACCTCATAACCTCCCCCTGCAATACTTTGGTAAGTCCACCTCATAACCTCCCCCTGCAATACTTTGGTAAGTCCACCTCATAACCTCCCCCTGCAATACTTTGGTAAGTCTACCTCATAACCTCCCCCTGCAATACTTTGGTAAGTCCACCTCATAACCTCCCCCTGCAATACTTTGGTATGGCCGCCAGTCCTTCTCTCGAGCTAGACCATTTCTGTGGAATGGGTTGCTGAAGGAATTGCACCTGATCACGTCAGAGGACGCTTTCAAAGCACGTCTAAAACGCACTATTTTAAATTAGCGTTTCATGTATAATAGGTTACCTTTACAGAGGTGTGATGAATACTAGACAGACAGACACGGGAAGTCTCCGTTCATTACCCAACCAACCGTGACGTGACTGACATTGACACGTTTGCTGCAGGTTATGTGGCGCCGTGGAGTGGTCGGTTCTACTCGCTGTGGGACACGGGCTATGCCAAGATCCACATCCCCATCATCGCGTCGGTGTCAGAGCATCAGCCCACTGCCTGGACTTCCTTCTTCTTCGACCTTCACATCCTCATCTGTGTCTTCCCAGTGGGATTGTGGTATGTCATCAAGGACATCAATGACGCCCGTGTCTTCAGTGAGTCCCTACACGATCTCTCTGTCACCCCTTTTTCTTTATCAAGTTGTCAACATCCTGTCAACATTGTATGTATGTAGTTGTCATGAGCCAGCCAGCGCTAAGACAACATCTATATCAAAGTACACCCTGGTGTATTGACTTAGATTTAGTGTTGGGAGCGTTTAAAATTTTGCCGTTTTTGGATTAATGCTTGTTAGTTGGGATGCACACATCTAGTGCACATTGTAGTTGTTTCCAGGCAGGAAAAGAAAGATGCGCGGACAGGCATGAGATTCTTCCACGGATCCACAGAAAGATGGCATTCTCCATTACTAGTCAAGATCGCTGAACACAAGCACTAGCCGCCAATGCCATGGCAACCACCATAATAATCGATTAAAATGCATTATTTCCGTAATCTTTGTTACCGGTAAAGTGTTCCATTGCTTCTGCTTGTAATTATCCTTCGGACAATAAAACTACAAAACACTACTTGGGGACAGTCCGATTATTACAACCAAAAACAAAACAAAGTTCTATAATTCTACATGGAGAATATAGACTTCCTGCCTCAAACTGCCCCAACCACTTTTTCGAGCGCGAGACTTACATGGTGTATTCCATGGGATGAAGGTCGGGGCTAGTGTAGTTGACCCATTGTTACGAGGGTCATCTAATGTCATGACCACTACGCCAGTTTGTCGTGACATGGCACGCTGTTTGTTTCAGTTGTGCTCTATGCCCTCAGTGCTGTTTACTTCGCCGGGGTCATGGTGCGTCTCATGTTGACCTTGACCCCATGTGTGTGCGTACTGGCAGCAATTGGCTTCTCGCGTACGTTCAACATCTATCTGAAGGATCCGAGTCGTGTGATTGGCGGTGAGAAGACGACGGAAGACAAGGAGAAGGACGAGAAGTATTATGACAAGGTGAGTGAGTTAGTGTAGTGGTTAGAAGGGGCACAGTGCGACCCAGCTATACATAACACTTTTTGTTCATTTCAGTTACATTGTCAACATTTTCATATCGGTACAATATACCATTTCAAATACATTTGATCTATCCATCAAGTAACCTGTAGCCTTACAAAACGTCTGGTAAGCCAACAAAACGTCAATGCTAAATGGTGGGTTTGAATGTCTTGTGGTCTATTTTGTTGAAATTCTGCCCCCCAAAGTGTTTCTCTGTGATAGAAACATAAGATAAAGTTTATAAAAAGGCAGCTGTTTGCGGGAATGTTTTATGACGTGTCATGCAGCCACAGTAATTCACATATATAACTGTTCTCAACATTTTGGGCAAAGACCGCTTGATGGAGGTCGCGCACGCATTTTTTCAATATACAAGATCAATGGCAAAATTTATTTCAAAAAGAAAACTGCCGCCAACCTGCCATGCTCTAGATAAAAAAGTCACCTATTAGGCAGAAATATATCCATTTGACGATACCATAAAAATTGCATCGTGTTCTCGCCAACGTTTCTGCTACGTTTGCCGTGCCAGGTTGCAGACAGTAAGACGGATGCCAAAGGGACAGTAGCTATCAGCACTAGTTCAGGTAGTGTAGGTGGAGGTGGTAAGGGTAAGAACAAAAAGGGTAAACAACAACAGCAGTCAAATCGCACCCCTCCAGAAGTGACCGAGAGCAATCGAGTCGTTGAGGTACTTGGTTGGTTAAACATGTTTATTTTTTGGTTCTTTTAAAATTATTGAAGTACTTAATTGATTAATTATGTTTATTTTGGTTCTTTTGAAGTTTTTTGGTTTCTGTGTGCTTGAATGTTGTGCTGAATGTATTTAGAGAAATCTTGTTGATCTATTTGCTACTAATACTGTTAGATTAATCCCATGCTTGGTTTCTGGTAAGATAAGTAAGATGCTTTTACATAAGTAAGATGCTTTTAAGTTTCCTGATAAATTGGTGATTCTTGTTACTCTAGGGTGTCCTCACCATTCTTGTACTTCCATTCTTGTTACTCTAGCGTGTCCTCACCATTCTTGTTACTCTAGCGTGTCCTCACCATTCTTGTTACTCTAGCGTGTCCTCACCATTCTTGTTACTCTAGCGTGTCCTCACCATTCTTGTTACTCTAGCGTGTCCTCACCATTCTTGTTACTCTAGGGTGTCCTCACCATTCTTGTTACTCTAGCGTGTCCTCACCATTCTTGTTACTCTAGCGTGTCCTCACCATTCTTGTTACTCTAGCGTGTCCTCACCATTCTTGTTACTCTAGCGTGTCCTCACCATTCTTGTTACTCTAGCGTGTCCTCACCATTCTTGTTACTCTAGCGTGTCCTCACCATTCTTGTTACTCTAGCGTGTCCTCACCATTCTTGTTACTCTAGCGTGTCCTCACCATTCTTGTTACTCTAGCGTGTCCTCACCATTCTTGTTACTCTAGCGTGTCCTCACCATTCTTGTTACTCTAGCGTGTCCTCACCATTCTTGTTACTCTAGCGTGTCCTCACCATTCTTGTTACTCTAGCGTGTCCTCACCATTCTTGTTACTCTAGCGTGTCCTCACCATTCTTGTTACTCTAGCGTGTCCTCACCATTCTTGTTACTCTGGGGTGTCCTCACCATTCTTGTTACTCTAGCGTGTCCTCACCATTCTTGTTACTCTAGCGTGTCCTCACCATTCTTGTTACTCTAGCGTGTCCTCACCATTCTTGTTACTCTAGGGTGTCTTCACCATTCTTGTTACTATGGGGTGTCCTCACCATTGGTTGCTGCAGCTGATTACATCTAGCGTGGCACTCAGTCCCCATTTATTGAGATGATTGGCTTGCGTTGATGCTCTAGGGGACAAGAGAAAAGCGATTGGTCATTCATGTCCACTCTTGCCATTCCACCAGGTTGGCAACACAAAGGTGACCGGTCATGCCTGTTCACTCGCAAGACACTCATGTCCACTCTTACTCCAAGTGACAAAACAAGTGACTCGTCACTCAAGTCCGCTATAGCCCCTGCAGATGGACAAGACAATGGTGATGGATTCACGTCCACTCATTTACTCCATGTGACAAACCAGATGACTGGTTACTCACATCCACTCTTACTCCATGTGACAAAACAAGTGACTGGTCACTCATGTCCACTATTGTCCCTGCAGGTGGGCAAGACAAAGAAGGTGCGTGAGGAGAAGCCGAAGGATGCAGATGACATTGGGATGAACATCAAGAGTGTGGTGGTGGTGGTCATGCTCATGCTGCTCATGTTGCTGGCCGTCCACTGCACCTGGGTCACCAGCAACGCCTACTCCAGTCCCAGCATCGTACTGGCCTCGTACGGACAGGGAGGGTGAGTCTAAAACGGCTGCAACTGGTTTGCGTTCAGGGCTATTCCAGAAATTACTGTATCTTCCCTGCAGAGGCACCTTTTTGTTTGCTTCAGAGTGGCTAGTTCTAGCTAAGTAGTTTATCTGGGTTGGGATAAATTATTACTTGAGGTGGATGGTGGCAAAACAAAACTACATCCCCAGGGAGAAGTAGGGTAATTTCTTGAATAGCTCTCATTGCGGATCTGCATTTTTGTCCAAATGTATCATGTGTAAAATAATTAATAAGCTGGTTTAGTAAAATAAATTTATGAGTTCAGTCAACTTAATGAAAAATTTGTTTTAATGGTTGAACAATTAATTTTGGTTGCTATATGCACCTGGTAATTTGCAGTGGTTTCTGTATCTTTGCAATGAATCTTGGGTATTATTTATTTTGAGGTACATGCATAGATGTTTCCTAGAAATTCTCAAGCTGGTTTTGCTGGTCAGGATTATTGGTTTTAGTTATTTAGTATCTTTGTTACAGAACACGTACAATCCTGGACGACTTCCGCGAGGCGTACTACTGGCTGCGACAGAACACAGATGACAAGGCACGCGTGATGTCATGGTGGGACTACGGCTATCAGATAGCAGGCATGGGCAACCGCACCACACTTGTCGACAACAACACGTGGAATAACAGTCACATCGCCATGGTCAGCATTGCACCTTGTTATGTATCATAATAACACTGTAACAAATGTGTGTTTCACCATAAAAATCTTCAGAATGAGTTACTTTTGTTTTCAAACACTCCCATGACTTTGTGGACTCCAATAAGTCATATTTTTTTAGCAAGAACACGTTATTCCCATGTTTTTGTATAAATGAAAGGGCAGGAATATCAGTAAGACATTATTCATGATTGTAACTATTCTGTGTAAATACTTTTTCTGTACTTTTAAGTTTAAATTTATTTAAAGTTTATTAGTTTTTTAGGTAATCAAGCTTTTTCACATTCCTATTCATGATAACCGTCACAATTCGTGTGTATTATGCCTCTTTGTTCGGGTTTGACAAGTTTTATATGCTGTAGAAACTGTATTGTTATCAATCTAAAAAAAAACTTGCAGTTTGTAATATTATAATGAATAAGTATAATGTACATGAAAGAGAACTTACTTGTTTTCTGTATTTGTAATGATCCTTTCTATTGTTGCCAGGTTGGCATGGCGATGTCATCAAATGAAAGTGCTGCGTATGAGATCATGCGTCTACTCGATGTTAACTATGTCCTTGTCATCTTTGGTGGAGTGATTGGTTACTCGGGCGATGACATCAACAAGTTCCTGTGGATGGTCCGCATCGCTGAGGGTGAACATCCCGGGATTATTCGTGTATGTAGATAATTATTTATATATATATATTATAGTCATGTCTTGATAATCCAGTTGTTTTGCCATCCACATGTTTTGTATGGGAGCTGTCTTGATACCATGTATAATAATTTGTCTCGCTAATCCACATGTTTCCTTTATCTGACCAAAACATTGGGAACCAAACTATGCAGATAAACGAGATGTAACTATGTATATTGTGGGTATCCACACATTGTGTGTGTGTGTGTGTGTGTGTGTGTGTGTGTGTGTGTGTGTGTGTGTGTGTGTGTGTGTGTGTGTGTGTGTGTGTGTGTGTGTGTGTGTGTGTGTGTGTGTGTGTGTGTGTGTGTGTGTGTGTGTGTGTGTGTGTGTGTGTGTGTGTGTGTGTGTGTGTGTGTGTGTGTGTGTGTGTGTGTGTGTGTGTGTGTGTGTGTGTGTGTGTGTGTGTGTGTGTGTGTGTGTGTGTGTGTGTGTGTGTGTGTGTGTGTGTGTGTGTGTGTGTGTGTGTGTGTGTGTGTGTGTGTGTGTGTGTGTGTGTGTGTGTGTGTGTGTGTGTGTGTGTGTGTGTGTGTGTGTGTACAATATTGAAAATAGGTGTAGTAATTGAACGTAGTTGAAACTATGTTCAGTAGTTGATACTTGTGAAGCTTATGGTGCCATCACTGCCATGGCAGGTAATTAACTGATGGCATCCTGACAATATACATCAGTTTTATTATTGTTTAGGTTTGGGCAGTGATCTTTCACTGTTCGTAGTTCTGTCTGTCCTCCTTACTGTGTTAATACATCACACAAAAATCATTATATTGTCCGTCCGTTTGTCAGTTCCTATCTGATAGCTCCTAAATGACAAATCCAGCAAACTTTCCAAAAAACAAATCCACAGTAACTGAAACATGTCGCTAAGCCTACTTCACATGTACATACCTTGCGGAGCCTAAATTTATGTCCAATTCAACTAGAACAAAGTTTATAGTTTAGACAATCTTGATCTATATTTTAAAAGATTCATATACTTTGTGCACTGTCAGCATGGTAACCTAGTGTACAGAACAGGAAGCTCTCAGTTGAGAGGATTAAGTTGAATCATCTTGCTATGCAAAGTTCTGTTTTGTTCTCTCTACACTGCCTCAGTTCCATCTGCTGTATACAAGAGTACCTGGCAGTTGTGGATGTAGTGTTGCAGTAGTTACAGTATGGCTGAACACTTCCCAGATACATTGTGCTGATGATGTTTGAATGCAGATTTGAGCAGTCTGAAAAGGTAGATATTGTGATGTATAAGAACTGGCTTTTGACCCTTGCAGGAGTCGGACTACTTCACACCCCAAGGGGAGTTCAGGGTGGATGCGGCTGGTTCCCACACCCTCCTCAACTGCCTTATGTACAAACTCTGCTACTACCGCTTCGGACAGATACAGGTGAGTGTCACACAAAATAGTCAGGGTTGTCACAACTTATGTATCAGTGTATCATGCCTTCCGTAGATATAGGCATTTATTGCAGGCTTATGATTATGTATCATGTAGCAAATGTATACTCCTGTTAGTTCTTTTCTGCGCAGACAGCCTTCTCATTTTACATCCTTCTATAGGCGGGTAAGAAGGTAGCAACTAATTGTGATACATATCCTGTTGCTCACATTCAAACAAAAACACCTTAACCGATGCATGAAATTGATTTTACATTCTGCACACAAAGCAAACATTGTGTGATGCTTGTTAACCCTCTACTTGCCAGTTTGACCACCACACACCGCCTGGCTTTGACCGCACAAGAAACGTTGAGATTGGCAACAAGAACTTTGACCTGACCTACTTGGAGGAGGCGTACACAACTGAGCACTGGCTCGTGAGGATCTACCGTGTCAAGGATCTCTTCAATCGTGAGCGGTCGGCGACAGCGAAGAAACGCCCCATCAGACGAGTGAGCCAGGGAAGGGTGAGTGACTCTACAGTGTAGCTTCTTTATTTACCCTTTTAGACCGTATATCATTTTAGGAAATGCCATCAGAATCTTTGTAGGACGCAAACAAAATCACCAAGATACGGGTGCAGATAGTTATTTTGCTTTTAACTGACTTGTTTCTAACCTTCTAAGATGTCCTTGTCTTATTGATAACTGAATTCCACACAAGACGATGCCGAATGTACTAGTGAATTTTTCAATGAAACATGCAAATCTGTCTGGCATGAAAAGACAGCTCCATTGTGATAGAAAGCCTGATTTAACAGTTTGCTTCTCTCTGAACTGGGAACATTTATTTGCATTGTTTTGTATTTCACATAAACATTTATAATTTTTAATTATGTAGTTTCTGTTTAGTTGTATAGACCCAAACAGTTGCCTTTTGTGTTCCTGAAAGGTATAACAATTAAAAGATAGCATTTCAGCAGGAGCGTGACCACTTAATAAATATCTCTTTTGACAGGCTTGATGATATTTCTGTTTTGCAACGAATTTGTTAAATTAGAGAATAGTATGTAATGCAAACATATTTGTACTCTGTTTAATGTCAGTTTACACGGCCATTTGAGGAGAGTTTGTTAATTTGAAAGTAACATTAACAAAAGGGGACTGCAATTGGCATCATTCACTTCACATGTGTAACGCACTTGTTTCAGCTAACACGACGAAAGAAGGGTGTAATCAAGAACGCGCCTAAGGTGGTGAAGGGTCTGAAACCCAAGTCAAAGCGCTCCAGATAAGAAGGCAGCGAATGAAGTGTGAGTCGTGAACAAGGTTTGCGGCGTCGGTTGGCAGTATATGGAGCGACAGTGCCTATACTGTTGTCAAGATGTACCATATTGTTTTGACCTGCTTAAGTTGTGCCGACGCATGCTTGTGTGTGTTTTATGTCATGTCGTATCGTGGCAGTGGAGCAAGTTTTCCTTGGGTGTTTGCCGTAATATTAATAAGGATGTTATTTATGTACATCGGGAGAGAATCGACACATTGGCACACACTTCTTTGTCGTGTGTTGAAATAGTTATTCAGAACTAATCGTGCATGTGAAAACGATGTTGTTGTACAAATCGTGTTTTTTCTTTGTGAGTTTGTTTATGAAGATAAAAGCTAATTGTTTGTCAAACTCTGTCTCTACTCTGTTCATTCCTCATGGTCTCACTCTAGTTCCTGGTTGCTCACATACTGTAACCACATACATAGAAGTTGAATACATATTATGGATTGATCTCAAACACTGATGTATCACACTGTGAAATATTACACAGGTGGAGGGTCGTTAGCAGTTGTTTCTTAGAAAATTGTGATTATTTTTTAATTACACAATTCATAAGCATGGTGACTCGCGACAGTTTGTACTGTAAGATTTTCTGAGCTGATCTGAGAGCATGAGACAATCAAAAGTTCCTCCTAAGTTAAGATGTGTGTTGCTGAACGGTGGTGTTTTGAGATGATCCGTAATGTATGTCCTTTGGGCGCCATGATATACTACTTCAGTCACTTGTGTCATCTAGTCCTGATCAAACTGAACATAACAGCACTAACCAAACTAAACAAGAATAGTTTGTCCCATGGGTGGTAGCTCTGAAAACGTCTTAGTGTGCCAAATAAATGTATCACAGTAAAATCAAAATATACACTTGCATTGGGTATAGATATTTTTTTAAGTTGCTATATAAGTTTGTATAAACAATTAATGCACCAGCTGTAAAGTTTCATACTGGGTGCTGGATTAATTATTTAGTTTATTATGACCTTGCAGTCACTAAACGAAGTTGTTGCATTCTGGGTTAAAGTTACAGACAATCAAAGTGACACTTTGTATGCCACAGAACCTGTTGTTTGGCAAGCCACACCACTTTCATAACGCTGCAATGAACTTGTGTCTTGAAATGCAAAGGAGAATCCAAATTACTAACAGTAAACATGGCTGAAATATGTTAAAACCATACACGTTGAAGAAAACAAATCAACAATACTTCATTATTGCTGCCTTTGAACAAGGCTACATTCCAATTGTTTAATGTCATATTCGGGATTCACATTTGTTGTTAATGGGGTGTATTCTCTGGAGCTACCCCGTTGCACGCCTGTTAGGGTCGGGGTAAAGTGCTCTCTAGAAACCAGACTGCTTGTTCTTGTTTATACTGATCAACTTAACATGCGCAGTGAATAAAGTGTTGAAAGGCTGGACAAGTTGTGTTTGTTCTGTTGTCTCTACCCACGGTCACGTCATGTTCACATGTAGTTGTAGCAACAGAAATACAGTTGGAAGAATCAACTTCTGGTTGCAGTAGTGTAGTGGTTGGAGAATCAGACCATTACTTAAGATTTTGTATGGAGATCTGCTGTTTCATACTTTGGGCTGGTCTGTTCACTCCTTGTTGCTCTAATCACGTTAACACTCGGTTGTATGCACAGACGTGGACATTTGAGCACTACCCCTGGTAGTAATAGTCTGCATGTTAATTTGAGCATGGCTGAATGCTTCCCCAAGAAGTCGAGATAAAAATCATGCCCGGGTGTCCTTTTAGATTTTCTTCTCTGGCTTTTCCCTTTCATATGGATTTGCCAATGTAGCTACTGATTTTCTTCTATGATGCCCTGCCCTGTTTATCACCTTGACTGTTGAGACCCACGGTGTTCATGTCTCTTACAGGCATCTTTCCACCCGGTCTGGTGGTCTTTGTTTCTTCTTCCTACTATGTCTGTCACCAGTACTATATGCTCTAGGTCCCTTCTCATCATATGCTCATACCATTTCAGTTGTTTCTATTATCTTTTTGGATGCTTGTGTTACTTTGGTTGTTACTCTGATATATTCGTTTCTGATCATATCTTTGCTACTCCAAACATCCATCTCAACATCCTCGTCGTCCTTTTATAAAGATGACTAGGAGATTCCTGAACTTCAAGTGTCCACAAAGAAAACTGAGAGGTAACATACAAATAGTACATGTATACAGGTACAGTCTATATCAGTCAATCAATTTTAGTTCAACACCACATATCTACGAAGTAGATTCAGGGGTACTTGCATGTCAAAAGTACAAATAGGTTACGAATGTAAAAATTCTATTAATGCTATAATTTTTATCTACAACACCCAATGAACACGAGACAACATGGCGAGTTAGCACAGTTAATTTATTACAGAACAGCATTAAACAGCATAACAAAGTTGTATATAAATAAACATGCATCGTGGTCATAATTCTCGATGGCACCATTTATTGCACAGGGCCAACAGACATGATCTGGCTATCAGTGACCAATCACTCTACTTAATCTTGCAATATTTCCCAGTTAGCATAACAGAAATCTATAAGATGCTATTGGAAGCAGTATATTTCCAACGTGAATCTGAATGATGCATAATTATTACCCAGAAGCAACATCAAATAAGCATTTTAACAAACCAACATACCTACATGCTATACATATTGCCATCATAACCTGTGCCACGCAGTTGTGAAGCAATAACTGAAAAATGCCAGACTTGAAAGTGTACGCTGACTTCCAGTGCATTAAATATAGAAACTATGATCGTTGAATCAGAACAATCACAGAAACCATGTATAACATGAGAAAATGGATATTGTACGTCGTGAATCCTAAATCCTTTTTTTATTATATCAAGCAGTCAGATCTGAGCCCATGAATAAAGCATGTATAAAGCAGTGTTTAAGATGAATCTATCCCCCAACACATACATACACGCTGGCTCGGTTATGGTTAAATATAAAGGTTATATATGTATTGACCTATGGTTCAATACGTTCTCATACCACCACTGGCAATTTACAGTACTTGTATCATGTATCACATCCATGGGTATCATAAACATGATATTCTGACCAGAAACATTCAAACTAGAAAACGTTTATAGATTTAGCCACATTTTGGCAATCAGAAATATTTACTCTACAATGAAGCGACATACTTAGGGAGCATTGGGCCATGGCCCCTTTTGGAAGTATATTTTAATAGTGTTGCACCACTACATGACAAACGAATTACACTTATTTTTGTGGCCCACCCCTTTTCCAACATCCTAGATATGTTACTGGTAAAACCGTACTTCCAGTATATAAGTGAGTGCATTGTACAACTTGTAAGATATGTACAACCATAGTTTAGGCAATATCAGATTCCAACTGAGTTACTAAACATGTACACAAACAAGTATTGTTTCATATCCTGCTCGTTTACAAGTAAGTTACCACATTGCAACCCAAATTGTAACATAATAAAATCATCTCCATAACCAAAACACCAAGCAAAGCTAATTAATCACCTGAGGAAATAATATATAAATAAATAAAAACAAGATATGTAGAAACTTATATGATTCTATCTAGGGACCCGGGATGGCAAATAATAATTATGTGGTTGGTACTGTTTAATAAACCTGTTTAATAACTACAAAGTTTCTTTGTCAGAGATTCACGAAAATATTTCCTACAGAATAAAATAATTGAGTGGACATCAAAACAGTGTTGTAATAAAATACAACATAAAGTGCTAAAATATCATGCTAAAGTCACAATATGCAAGCTCAATGCATTAATTTCATAATCAACGCTTTTCAGTAGCCACAAATTATTTTTTACACATCAATGCAAAAGTTATATGGGTATATAAAAATGTGGAACATCTAAAATCATTCGTGCTCTTTGTCTCATTCTTTCTGTATATGTGTACACAGAACATAACAACTAAAACATAATAAATTAAACAATTCAACATGAATATAATGCATAATAGGAAATTGGCAAAGCAACAAAAAATTACCCTAAAAGTAAAACATCCTTTTGATGCAATGTTCCCTTGTTGCCAGTCGCAACAGGATAACATGTTGCCAATTTTTACTTTAAGTTTGATTTAGTAGATGTCTCTAGAAATGTAATGCACACATTATGGGCAAGGCAAAGTTTGACAGAGGTCACATCAAAACTACAACGAACTGAACCCATAAATTAAGCACTTAATTATCACTGATTTGAAAAGTTGAACAATTATTCACGGGTACACAGTGACCAGTGACAACTAGTTGACGTCACTCTTCCTGATAGCAATTAAAAACCGACATCAAGAACATTTCTTAGAGATCCATAACAAACAATTATGTGTTCATCATAAAAAACACTGGAGTAAATATTAATGTCATCTGCATATCCTACATTAGCATATATGCGCAAACGTGTGCAATAGATTCACTGAGAATTCAACTGCAAATGACCAGAAAGCTATCCACTTTTCATCTGGCAGTTTTCACCATTTGGCTGCATAAATTCTCTTGCACTGAGTCGAACATTCCTTGTCTCTAAGAACATTTCAGACTTGCTGCTGCCAGAATAGCTTCAACCACTACATTTACAACAGCTTCGACAACACATTCTTTCCAGCTGCTAAGAAAATGAACTGACGAACGCCAGACTTTTGAAAAAATACACTATAAAGTCCTATTCAATCCCATAAATTCCTATTCAATCCTATCATAACACAGCCGCAAACGTGGCTGGAATCACAGCAAGTTTTGTCATAAGCACACAAAAAGCAGAAACGAGGCCAAGTCATTGCGATAACAACAACATCAAACAATGAGTGGGACAGTTCTTCTCTGAAAGAGGGTTATCATGTCGATGTCGATGCCCCTGGCTCCCTTGCCAAGGTATCTGGTCTCTTCCCTCTTGGACCCTCAGGCACTGCAAGGAAAACCACAAGTTCCCACGATTCAAGAACCCTACTGTACATTTAAAACATTGCATGGAAAATGTAATGTAAATTTTACCACCAGGTACATGTTGACTTGGCAGTATCAGTTTGGGTAACTTTACAAGTTGCATAATGATGCATATGAAAAAAATACATCAACAGAGAACTGCAACAACAGAAAATTTATCTTGAGACAGTCTCAATGCTCAGTTTTGGGCAACTACTGACCGGTCTTGAGGTAAGATCTTGAGGTAAGATAATAATATGTGTGTAATTGCCAAGGAGGTCTTCATTAAGCTTTGCCTTATGTGCCTGATCAAATCCTGAACTACTATCATAGCCAACCATTCACAATGTGTACCAGCTTCAACCAGAGCCAAGATTTGTTTTACTGCTTTTTGGTCTCCCAACTGCAGTATAGTTGTCTGCAGTGGTACCTGTAATTTGCTGAATCGAAATTGGCCAAATGAATGACATTAATTAATTTAAATGGTTGGGAATAACATTAAGAGGAATGGAACTCTGAAAACCCTGCCATACAGGACACTGTGCCCCTAGCCAAATCTCAATAAACATTCTATGTATAAATCTAATACATGCAAGAAAACAACAAAAATCCACAAAATACACTGTTTTTACCGTAAAAAGTTGGGTCAATTAACCACAAGGTCACCAAAGTAGATTTAGAAGGAGACATACATAGGCAGTCACACAGACCAAAAAAGTGGACAACTGGGTGGCCAGTGATCACTGGGTCAATGTGAGTTGTTTTACTACTACAGCATTGCCCCGGCCATTACCTGTTGCGACTGGCTCGGTGCGTGGAGCCACAACATCTGGACTGAGCATGGTGCTGTAGACGTTGACGGCGACAACGAGACAACACAGGACGATGGGTCCAATGATGGCTCCCTCCAGACCCAGCCAGTACATGCCCCCCGCAATGGCCAGACCGGTCAGGTACGGATGACCTCTGTCCACAAACCAACAGTCATAGTTATTCTCTGGCACAAAATTGTACTCGGGAGTCGGTACAGAATTGTGGTCACATTAATTTCGCAGTCATGATTTACATTTCAAACAATTAAGCCAACCTTAAATCCAGTAACAGCCATTAACTGATGGTGAATTAACAATCAGGCACTATGTTTGAAGGGATGTCTCCGAAAGTTTGGTACCTGAGGAGAGTAAATATAGAGATGTGTATTTACTGACCCTTTGATCTCACTCAGGATGGCTGTGTCCACTACGTAGGTCGGCAGCATGTGACACACCAGCAGTAGGATGGCCTGGACGCTTTGACCATTCACTAGCCACAGCTCAATGACCGCAGGAATGGCTGCCCAGTAGGTGCCCACGAACGGTATGGCCGCAAATATGGCTGCAATTGCTGAAAGCAAGAAACTTTCAGTGAATATAGAGGCATGGGTCAACTTCACTAGTGACACAACAAAACATGTATGATGATATATTTGTTGGTATTCTACAAATTCTAATAATAAATGCTAAGAAAAATCTAATTCACTGCAAGTCTTTCATTGTGTAACTAAAATAATGGTATTTAAATAAATGGACACTACTTTCAGTGAAATATACATTACTGTTATGCTATTCCAATAACTATGACATAACAGAACAATATGATAATTGATATTTTGTAATGATGGAAAGAATAAACATAACATTAAATGCCTGTTTCCAGCAAATGGGAAGCCACTATCCCAGTGGTTCCTGTCTCTTGGGACACAGCACAACATTGGGTGACTCTCTTAACTTGTGTATTTCCTGCTTGTCCAAACAAGATACAGGCACAACAAAAACACATGCAAATTGTTGCATGGATTAGAAACAATATTATAGACTATTTTAAATTAACGCAACACTTGTTTTAACCTAACGTATACCATAACTTCTTCCTGCCAAAACTGAACAATCTTCCCAATTACATTGCCAATCTGCAATTTTAAGTTACTATGTATTCTCTTTGCAAACCACTGAAGAAATCTGTGCTATTTGTACTCAACTGTTTTATTTACTTATACCATGCCTAGTTATTTTAACATTCAAAAGTGTTGTCAGATGGTGATATAATATATCATCTGTTTTGATGGCTAAACAGATGTTTCAAACCATATAAAAAAAACTGTTCAATGGTTCAATTGTCTTGGTATATGGCACACAGTTCTAACAAATACACAAAATGCAAGAAAGCTATAGTATACCCACCTGACGGTATGAAAACAATCTGGACAGCAAAGATCGTGTGCGTGAGCCATGTGAAGAGGCCGTAGAAGGCGGCCATTTTGAATGAAGCCAGAAAAACGGATCTGCACAAAAACAATGACATTCAGCCTTTGCCTCTATATACTTTGACAATGCACAAGTTACCTATCTAATTATTAAAGCCAATTTGATTTTCAATGAATTTTAATCAAATGTATGCATCTACGCATTTGAAAACCTGGACTGCATAATTTTGTTATTTCTCCACTTAATGACTTTGTAAAATTTACTTAACAGTATCTGGCAACAACGGACATGTGAAATACTGAGTCAAGTTTAATCATTCGTTATTTGATCTGCATTTTTTACAATATACCTACAAGTCATACTGTAAATTAAAGTAATTTTAATGATTGTACTTGTGAGTAATTGTGACAGTTCAAAAGTGAGTGGACAGAGGGGTCTATGTCACCAGACTGACTGCCAGCGGACACTCGCAGGAGTAAAAGTATACTTTTTTTGCATTTTTTTAAACAACAAACAATTCGTTAATAGTGGCAATAATGCAATTTGGCATAATTTGGCATGAATTTCACATTGTCCATCTAAAAATTTGAATTCATAGGGTTGCTTAATTCAACCACTTACAATTTCTCAAAAGACTGATTCACATAGATAGTGACTGGTGACCTGATTAAACTGAGCATTTGCCCTTCCATGCAGCAACAATGTTTCCTGTAAATTATGAACCGTAGAAACGTGTTACGTGTTTACCCACCCGATGGCTTCCTCGACAGCCTGCCCAAACTTATTGCCACTCCTCCCCTGAGTTGGACTGATGCTTGTGAACCACTCGACCGGCTTATACTGCTCCCCACTCGACGCCAACAGGTAGAATAGGGTAGTGATGAAGATCACCTGAAGCATCATGGGATTGCTCATAAGAATACCGAAAACACACAGGTCGGTCTCATCAATGTTTTCATTGCATGCACAGTTTTGATGCCTTAAAAAGTATCCCTATTAATATTGTTTATGGGCACTGCTCTTAGAATTGTTTTTTATAGTTGTTGAGAAGAGCAGTTTCTTATCCCGGTACAAACGAGTACTTACAATAGAGATGATGAAGTTGAGGTGAGCAGTTTCCCCTCCAAGTACAAACGAGTACTTACAATAGAGATGATGAAGTTGAGGTGAGCAGTTTCCCCTCCAAGTACAAACGAGTACTTACAATAGAGATGATGAAGTTGAGGTGAGCAGTTTCCCCTCCAAATACAAATGAGTACTTACAATAGAGATGATGAAGTTGAGGTGAGCAGTTTCCCCTCCAAGTACAAACGAGTACTTACAATAGAGATGATGAAGTTGAGGTGAGCAGTTTCCCCTCCAAGTACAAATGAGTACTTACAATAGAGATGATGAAGTTGAGGTGAGCAGTTTCCCCTCCAAGTACAAATGAGTACTTACAATAGAGATGATGAAGTTGAGGTGAGCAGTTTCCCCTCCAAGTACAAACGAGTACTTACGATAGAGATGATGAAGTTGAGGTGAGCAGTTTCCCCTCCAATACAAACGAGTACTTACAATAGAGATGATGAAGTTGAGGTAAGCAGTTTCCCCTCCAAGTACAAACGAGTACTTACAATAGAGATGATGAAGTTGAGGTGAGCAGTTTCCCCTCCAAGTACAAACGAGTACTTACAATAGAGATGATGAAGTTGAGGTGAGCAGTTTCCCCTCCAAGTACAAACGAGTACTTACAATAGAGATGATGAAGTTGAGGTGAGCAGTTTCCCCTCCCAGTACAAACGAGTACTTACGATAGAGATGATGAAGTTGAGGTGAGCAGTTTCCCCTCCAAGTACAAACGAATACTTACAATAGAGATGATGAAGTTGAAGTGAGCAGTTTCCCCTCCAAGTACAAACGAGTACTTACAATAGAGATGATGAAGTTGAGGTGAGCAGTTTCCCTCCAAGTACAAACGAGTACTTACAATAGAGATGATGAAGTTGAGGTAGAGCAGTTTCCCCTCCAAGTACAAACGAGTACTTACAATAGAGATGATGAAGTTGAGAGAGCAGTTTCCCCTCCAAGTACAAACGAGTACTTACAATAGAGATGATGAAGTTGAGGTAAGCAGTTTCCCCTCCAAGTACAAACGAGTACTTACAATAGAGATGATGAAGTTGAGGTGAGCAGTTTCCCCTCCAAGTACAAACGAGTACTTACAATAGAGATGATGAAGTTGAAGAGAGCAGTTTCCCCTCCAAGTACAAACGAGTACTTACAATAGAGATGATGAAGTTGAGGTGAGCAGTTTCCCCTCCAAGTACAAACGAGTACTTACAATAGAGATGATGAAGTTGAGGGAGCAGTTTCCCCTCCAAGTACAAATGAGTACTTACAATAGAGATGATGAAGTTGAAGAGAGCAGTTTCCCCTCCAAGTACAAACGAGTACTTACAATAGAGATGATGAAGTTGAAGAGAGCAGTTTCCCCTCCAAGTACAAACGAATACTTACAATAGAGATGATGAAGTTGAGGAGAGCAGTTTCCCCTCCAAGTACAAACGATACTTACAATAGAGATGATGAAGTTGAGGAGAGCAGTTTCCCCTCCAAGTACAAACGAGTACTTACAATAGAGATGATGAAGTTGAGGTGAGCAGTTTCCCCTCCAAGTACAAACGAGTACTTACAATAGAGATGATGAAGTTGAAGAGAGCAGTTTCCCCTCCAAGTACAAACGAATACTTACAATAGAGATGATGAAGTTGAGGAGAGCAGTTTCCCCTCCAAGTACAAACGAGTACTTACAATAGAGATGATGAAGTTGAGGTGAGCAGTTCCCCTCCCAGTACAAACGAGTACTTACAATAGAGATGATGAAGTTGAGGAGAGCAGTTTCCCCTCCAAGTACAAACGAGTACTTACAATAGAGATGATGAAGTTGAGGAGAGCAGTTTCCCCTCCAAGTACAAACGAGTACTTACAATAGAGATGATGAAGTTGAAGAGAGCAGTTTCCCCTCCAAGTACAAACGAGTACTTACAATAGAGATGATGAAGTTGAGGAGAGCAGTTTCCCCTCCAAGTACAAACGAGTACTTACAATAGAGATGATGAAGTTGAGGTGAGCAGTTTCCCCTCCAAGTACAAACGAGTACTTACAATAGAGATGATGAAGTTGAGGAGAGCAGTTTCCCCTCCCAGTACAAACGAATACTTACAATAGAGATGATGAAGTTGAGGTGAGCAGTTTCCCCTCCAAGTACAAACGAGTACTTACAATAGAGATGATGAAGTTGAGTGAGCAGTTTCCCCTCCCAGTACAAACGAATACTTACAATAGAGATGATGAAGTTGAGGTGAGCAGTTTCCCCTCCAAGTACAAACGAGTACTTACAATAGAGATGATGAAGTTGAGGTGAGCAGTTCTGCCTCCCAGTACAAACGATACTTACGATAGAGATGATGAAGTTGAGGTGAGCAGTTTCCCCTCCCAGTACAAACGAGTACTTACAATAGAGATGATGAAGTTGAGGTGAGCAGTTTCCCCTCCCAGTACAAACAAGTACTTACAATAGAGATGATGAAGTTGAGCAGTTCTGCCTCCAAGTACAAACGAGTACTTACAATAGGGCCTGCAAGTCTGGGAAAGAGTGCTTCCGCAAGGTACAATACC
Organism: Ridgeia piscesae; assembly: GCA_025642075.2. NCBI lineage: Eukaryota > Metazoa > Annelida > Polychaeta > Sabellida > Siboglinidae > Ridgeia > Ridgeia piscesae. Next base: position 272,750 of record JAODUO010000381.1, read on the forward strand.
ATTTAAATATAGGACTGTGGAGTATAAGAAAGTTTCCCAAATACACAGATATTATCGAATGATTATTACAAGCAGAAGCAGTGGAACTTGCCTACCCAATGTACAAACGAATTTTAACATTATTATGTGTATGATGGCAATAAGCCAGTTTGTCCTTCCAATAATGAACAGTCCAGTTTATCCGCAAAGACGTTCCTGGCAAACGATATACATGTGATGAAGCTTTAGACATTGTCAGTATTCCCTCCAATACAAACGTACTACAATGTAAATATGAAATTGAAAGACAATTCAGCTCAGTATCTAATCGAGTATTACACTACGAATGATGAAGTTATGACAGTTGTAACTCCAATACAAATGGACATTTAAATAAGAGATGATCAATATGAAGACATTCCTCAGTATCAATCACGGAAAGCTTACAATGACCATGTGAATGATTATCTTGTGTCCAGTCCCCAATTAGTCTGTAGTCCCCAAGTAAGCCAGGCGGTCCGCCATTCGTGACCCACGCAGCCATAGAGATGAGAAGTTAAGGAGAGCAGTTTCCCCTCCAAGTACAAACGAGTACTTACAATAGAGATGATGAAGTTGAAGAGAGCAGTTTCCCCTCCAAGTACAAACGAGTACTTACAATAGAGATGATGAAGTTGAGGGAGCAGTTTCCCCTCCAAGTACAAACGAATACTTACAATAGAGATGATGAAGTTGAAGAGAGCAGTTTCCCCTCCAAGTACAAACGAATACTTACAATAGAGATGATGAAGTTGAGGAGAGCAGTTCCGCCTCCCAGTACAAATGAGATGCCAGTGGTAAGGAGGGTCATGGCGAGATTGATATTCCCCTTCAGCAAATCCACACAGACTCCAACAACTGGAAACACACACAGTCAGAGTCCAGTGAGCAACCAGCACAGAACATACTCTATCACAACACAGAACATCTCATCCCCTGGGCTGTGCTATACACATGAAGACGTCAGTTTGTGATGTTTGCAGTGGTATAACTGTGAGCTGTTTTTCACGATGCGAATTCTGTAAGACAACCTGAACTGATTGAGAAACACCAGAGAAACTGCTGAGAACGTGTACATTGTTGTAAACAACTGATAAATGTCCATCTCTGGTCTGAAACCTACGACAGTTCTAGTTCTACTTCAGGTAAGAACCATTAATGAATGGGTGATTTGGGAAAACACAATAGCATTACTTCTTTTGAAGAATTCGTGTAAGTTAGGCACCTACCATTCAAAGAGGCTGTGGGATGAAAAGTTTACCAAATACACAAATGCTAAACTGTTCATTTTTAAATTAGCAACAAATCGACACTGACTACACCAACTAGTAAAAGAAGTCAACATTACTTCCTGCCTTTTACTACTGGTCCTAAAGCCAAGTTTCCTTCCAGCCTGATGACATACCACTCCTACACGGCAGGGTACCCCTTCAGTCAGACACCAAGCACAGACGAACGACTTCAGACCAAATGGGATCAAAAGTATTTCTGACCTACCCCTCAAACCTTTCGCAAGTAGCTTCAAATATAAATTGATAACATATTCAGCTAGTGTATCCTCTGATGGGTAAACAGCTCACATATGAATGAAAACAATTAAATCATAACAACAAAACACACAATAACCATTGTCAAACTGAAGAGTTTGCACTCACAGAAAGCAGGATTCCAACGTTCTCTTTCGCGAAGGCGATCAGATCAAGGTTGAAGTCGGTGGTGCGTTTCATCATGAGCCACATGCTGGTGAGGTTGCGGAGATGGAGAACTCCCATCGGTTCTGTTGAGCCCTCATCTAGCTTGATCATAGGCAGGGTCGTATTCTAGAAAACACAAATCTCTGTAGCGGTAGGAAAAAATTCTGGGATTCTCCCAAAAATTTGTGATATTTCATATATGAATAGATACTTTTTACTAAACAAAACTTTATTTATATAAACTAGGTATTTGTGTTATTAATATTTACTTTTTAATCCATAATTTATTAAGTGGTCTCATATGCAATTTAAAAAAATCGATTTTATGTGTTTTTAATTTAAACTGAAGTTGTACACACCCATGCAAGGAAAATTAAGCCCAGATTTTAGTGTTTAAATTATGATTATTATGATTGTGTCAAGACCATGACAAGTTAATTATCAATTACAAAAATACACACAAACATAATAAACCTGATGCACACGTGGATTCCATGTTACTGGAATTCCCAAGCTACTGTATTAGCCATGTATAATGTTAGATAGTTTAGCTATGTACAAAGCAACTACGTTGAAAGTGTTTAATAAACCTTTAGTTAACACTCTCCCGCCCCCTCAAATGACAGGCACCTTTAAAACAGAACTGTAGCACAAAAATTCATTTTGAGGCATCATAAGAAACGATCAACTGTTGCTGAAGCGCTATATTACTTACACGTGCGAACCAGTTCTCGTAGAGTCTATCCCACAATTCCAGGGCCTGACTCTCAAGCTGGGCCTTCCGTTTATCATCCCCATTCACCATGCTCTGAATCTACCAACAAAATCACACAGATGTTTCTTTTGTGTCCGTATAAATGGCCATTTTTGGAGTTATGCAGATTACAACTAGGGGTAAAATTATTCAATGGAAGAGTGTTTTCAAGAAAATAATTTTTATTTCAAAAATACTGGTAGAAATAGAATTATGATATTATTAGTATTTTACTTTGACTTTTAAAATCGGGCAGCCTTTCTGAAATGTTTTGTGGTCCTAAGGAACTACTATGCTGTTTTGGTCCAGCATGTCACAAGATCACTAAAACATCCATTAAGCCACTCTGTTGTTCAGTCAATACCTGTTGATTACTACATACCTTCCCCTGCGAGCCACTCTCTGCCATACAGATATGCATTGCCAACCATTGAGTCAACTGTATTGCGCATCACCTTTTGATCTGGTAGCCATCTGAAAGATCCAAGCAGTAAAATGATCTGTGAACAATGTGTCAGGGAGGTCACCACCTAGATTGGCAGCTCACAAAACATACAGCTCACATTTCAAGATCACTTTGAACAACTTGAGTGCTTCCACGTTTAAATTGTTCATCAACCATTGAATACCTTCTCAGCTATATCCGGAAATTGGCTTAAAACGCTCTTATAAAACAGTAAATTAAATACTTTTAACACAATGTACTTACATATATATTTATCAATCCAGAAGATATTTTATTTCTTAGTCAGGTAGAAAAATATGCTTGCATTACAATCTATGCTTCAGATAGATACAATAACCACCTGCCTAATTTTTTACCAGAGTACTTATTTAACATTTCAGGTTGTCCAATCAGCAGCACAGAGTGTCGCAGAAGATCATAGTCCTAAGAGTAGCACAGACTCAGCCCTATTACATAAAGCATTGGTTATTGGTTCTAGATGACACAGTGAGGGAGACGACTAGTGACTCACTGGTTGAGTTCCGGGTGGAGGGTGTTGTTTAGAAGGTTGCTGGTCATTGACACGATGTGACTGCTCTCTCTATGGACCTGTCAACATCACATGCTTATTACACAGGACATACTCATGACACATGGCATACTCATTACACATGACATACTCATTACACATGGCATACTCATTACACATGGCATACTCATTACACATGACATACTCATTACACATGGCATACTCATTACACATGACATACTCATTACACATGGCATACTCATTACACATGACATACTCATTACACATGACATACTCATTACACATGACATGCTCATTACACATGACATATTCATTACACATGACATATTCATTACACATGGCATACTCATTACACAGGACATACTCATTACACATGACATACTCATTACGCATGACATATTCATTACGCATGGCATACTCATTACACATGACATATTCATTACACATGGCATATTCATTACACATGACATACTCATTACACAGGACATACTCATTACACATGACATACTCATACACATGACATACTCATTACACATGGCATACTCATTACACATGGCATACTCATTACACATGACATGCTCATTACACATGACATACTCATTACACATGACATGCTCATTACACATGCATATTCATTACACATGACATGCTCATTACACATCGTATATTCATTACACATGACATAATCATTACACATGACATACTCATTACAAATGGCATACATTACACAATACATATGACATATTCATTGCTCATGTCATACTCGTTACAAAACATACTCATTACACATGACATACTCGTTACATATGACATGCTCATTACATGATTACACATAGCATTACAAATAATCACCTGTACGTTTATGACTAACTTGCCTTAAATAATCATTCTTTGGGCAGTATATGTAGTTACTTCACCCAATAGCACAGAATACTAGATTACTAATCCACGCATTAATTAACAGTACCATACTGTTACATATATACTTATATCATCCTCATTGTGCAGCCATAGTGTCCCGTGGTTGGGCAAAGGCCTCAGCATGCTGCTTCCACATCTGCCTATCTTGCGCTATCCTCTGCCAGACGGTACCTTTCCAGTAGTCGTCTAGTTCGTCTCTCCAACGTCTCGCCGGTCTTCCTCTAGGTCTTTTCCTTTCATAGGCTTTCCAGGTGGTGATACGCAGTGTCCATCGGTTATCTCGTATCCTGCTGACGTGCCCTGCCCAGGTCCACTTCCATCTTCTGACTTGTTCAAAAACGTCTGTGACCTTGCTCTTGTCTCTTACCCAGATCATCAGGCCAGATGTTTGTTTTTCTGTCCCGGGATGTGATGTTTAACATACTCCTTTCCATCTTTGTTTGTGAGGCTGCTAGCTTGTTCTTTGCATGGGTGGTGAGTGCCCATGTTTCCGTGCCGTATGTCATTGCTGGAAGTATGCATGAGTTGTAGATTTGTCTCTTCAAGCATGTTCCAATATTACCATTGAAGATGTCGTGGTGCATGCCGAATGCTGTCCATCCAGCCGTGATTCTTCTTTGAATCTCCTTGTCTTGGTTTTTGTCTTTGGTGCTTGGTGCTGTATCTCTGTCCCAGGTAGATGTAGCTGTCAATGTTCTCGATCTGAGTGTTGTTGACATATATTGGTGTGTCGGTTTCCATCATCACCTTTATCTTTAACTTGTTCATCTTCAGACCCTGGTTGTCACTTTCATCAGCTAATTCCTGTAGCATTTGTTGTAGCCTTCTTATATACTGATCCATAATTCATTCCCAATCATCCTTTAATTCATGCTACTATCAATTAGTGCTTGATATGAACCTTAAAATACATGCACCCACTCTGGAATTTATTATCATTCAATTAATAATACTAAGATCACTTCTATTGTGCCTTAATCCTTTGGAAACCGAAGTCAGAGGTACACCAGCACAAACGAGTTACCGTGTGTAATTGAACTAAGAGTCAACAAAACATTTCAGTTGTAAAATTGATTGATATGCCAGGAAGCTACGGTGGATATTAAATAGGCAATGTTGTAATGGTGCTCTTAAATGATGGCAGAATTTAGCAATATTTTGTGATTTCCAAGCTGTTGATTTACCTATTTACAAAAATCATACTAATGTTTATAACGAATAAATCAGAATTTAAAAGTCCCAAATATGCCACACTAAGACACTTGGAGGTATGCAATAGAACAATACCATGGTATACACAAGTACACACCAAGGACCTATACTAACACCCATCTTTCTCACTTTTACAAACAGTGACATACAATCACCATGGTTATGAATTTCACATGCGACCAACATATCTTTATAATTTGTACATGAGCCTTTATCACCTTGCATTTTCTACAGACTCTGTACAAGTAAATTAATGTTGACAGCTAAGAACAACCCTTAAATATATAAGACAATTCATAAGTACAAAAGTGTACATCCACACTGTGAAACAGATGGAATCACATTCTATATACAAGAGTTATCACAACAAAAACATGTTGCTACATGATAAATATTGCCACAACTGCACTTTTTTCCTCCTACGTATTGTTTTTGGTGAATGACCAATTATTCATGTGCCTTCATATTGTAGTTTATATTAATCCAGGTGTTTTATTCTCACCTGAACAGCTGAGAAGAAAGTGCCAAGAATTAGTCCAAACACCAAAAGCAAAATGATGAGTATGCTGACTGTCTTGTCCATGGAGTTTTCAACAGTAGACACAATCTACAAAAGTAGAGACACGATGAACAACAAGTGTGCCTAGAAATGTAAATAATAATCATTTTACTAGATCTGGAAATATGCAGATATTTCCAAACTTCATTAATTTACTTTAGGCAATGAAATCAAGTTTGTTCATGTTCATATTGTTATTGTTTTAGTAAAAAATGCGATTACATCACCAGCCCGAGTATATCAGCGCCCCTCCCCCCGCGATCATGTAGGTTCCCCATTAATAAGCAGACATCTGATCTACAAATATCCACCAAGTACCTGTTTTTACACCACAGTGAAGATTCAACACTGCAGCTACATTTGACCCCCCCCCGGTTCTCTCAACTGAGAAGACAATGTTTCACCACTGCACCCTGTGTAGCTCACCTTGCTGTCTCCACGGAGGACCATGTGACCCAGCGCTCTCACCGGATGTGGAACCAGAATACCAATGCGTGAGTTATTTGACAGAGATTCCTTGAACCAACTAGCGATGGTTGACATTTTTTCACTGAGCTGCGTTCCCAGTTGCAAACCTGAAATAAGTGAACAGTTCGTTTATTTATTATATATTTATTCTGTAAAACAAAGACGCCAGTGACCCGCCATTGGCTAAAACTTATCATTTACAGAATCAGCACAAAATTTATCAAAGTATACAGATGTGGTTGAGATGTGTTGTTTTAATACTTACGCTTAAAACAGTGTTCGTAGTTTGCGTATTACACGTATTGCTTTGATGTTGGATGGCTAACAGTAACACACTCCTCACCAAATCAGAATTTTTTACAACTGATCCAGTGAACTTCCTGCCACTGCCTGTAATTACAAATTGTAACAGAAAGCCTCCCTTCAAGACCCATGACAGGAGTGATATCTAGACAAGCTAGTATTATTGTTATCATCACTAGCATTTCTAAAGCAACATATTTCTGGGACCAACTTGTTCATAGACACATACATACATTATAAAATATATATGAAACCATACTATTGTGTTTAATATGTACATCATCATAAAGATACACTGTATGTGACCCCGGCTGACCAAATGAGTGATAAGTAGGAAATATGTTGACATACTTTTTTACATAGTTGGAATGAGGAGATATAGTACCTTACATTGCTTCAAAAATTATGACTCTACTACAAAAATGTGTGAAGTTATATCACATTAGTTATGGTAGGGGTCAAAGAAAAACTGGAGAAAACAACCGTTAAAGTTTTGCATTTTGTGCTAGTTAATCAAGAGGGCTTGCATTAGATTGCGTTAAAATACACATTTTATTTTGCATAAATAGTGTAGGATGGCTGGAAGTGTTAAAACAGAAGCTATAAATTTATTTTCCATACAAACCTAAAAATCAAAAAAATCATGCCATCTGGCTTTAGATGTCAAATCCCAATTTCTCACTCAATTGGTCAGCCAGGGTCACATAAATTAAAAAAAATTTAAAGACTAGATACTAAGTAATCAAGACATATGACAGTTTCTAAAATATTAAGACAATTACATAACTAACAATGGTACTCATATCATCTAAATGTACGAGCAATTACGACAAAAATCACTCATGAATCCCCAAGTTTTTACAACTCACATAGTAAGAACATTGATGTTCACAAAAACAACTCACCAAGTTTCTTGAGAAGGAGGTAGAAAAGCAGCACTGGGATGAGTTGGATGAGCCAGAGGTTCTTCCACACCTGTACGAGTGAAATGGCCCACAGCAATGCAACGAAACAAAGGTCAGTCAGGCTCAGTGGATTCGGCTCTGGCTCAGTGCTGCCACCTGTGTCCTCTTTTGTGCCCTTGTCTGCTGCATCCATGCCATCCTTACCCTCATCTGTGGCCTTCACCTTTGATCTTGATGGGGAGAACCAACAACTGCTGGCCTGCATCCCTGTGTAAGGAAAACGGAAAATGTATAGTTTGTCCAGTGGAGTGACACTATGCACAACTTGTGTCTATTGATGAAAATATGTGCTCTCAAAATTTGTTTGCGGACCGTTAAATATGAGCAGAGATTTATCCACCCATGATCATTTTATGTGGATGGGTAGATATATCACTGGATGTGTGGTGGATGGGTCATTAATGATATACCTGAATATGGGTGTATATGAGTATCAAACGTGTTTGTAGTTTACTTCAGGTCATGAAACACACCTCAACTGGCTTATATATATATATATATATATATATATATATATATATATATATATATATACAAAATATCATATATATAAATATATATATATATATATATATATATATATATATATATATATATGAGTGTCCACCAAAAATGTATGACTGGCAAAAATGTTATCCTGCATAAAGCCCTGAGTATGAGCATATGTTAGGAGTCATGAAATGGATGCTTTTCTCTGACATCAACCGATGCCCATCCCCACCTACCTTCCTCTGGGTGCTCTGCCTGTGCAGACTCTGTGACTGTTGACACGCAACCTACAGTCATCATAACACCCAGCACAAGCAGCAGTGGCACTCGGAAGACTCCCACAATGGTAGTGAGGTGAAAGGTCAAGGCTATCCACACCGGTATGGACAGTGGCCGAAGAATCTTACTGGACTCAGGTGTCCAGTAGAAGATAACCACCAGAAGATAAGCCACGACAAGTGTCCAAACCTGTTGGCAGATGTTAAAGCAATTCATGGGGAATTTCCTTATAATATTACAAGCAACGAAAAGACAGAAAAGGGAAATCATTGTATACATTACTAGTGCAACAAATGGAGAAATGATATTACAGCAGCTGCATATACCTGGGTACACACCAATGACACCATTCAGTTATTATATTTAACTTGCTATCTGGTAGGCTGTCAAAAATAAATTAATAATAAATATATCAGTTTATATGATGGTACATACCAGATAAGATATCTTATTAAAGACCATTGTTGCAGCTGTAAATTACAAAAACACATTCACAGAACTACAATTTAAAAGATTAGCATGAAGCCGATGCAGTGACAATGGTATTTAACTATAACTACAAGTCTTTAAAACTAAAAGACTAGTCTATACTATATTATGGGAAGACATACTGATCACGTCTGTGACATTGTCCATTTATAAACAAATAAAATTATATTGTAGTACTGCAGAAGAAACATTGCATGCATACCCAGACTGCACTGAAATAGCCCAATGCGTTGGAGGCGAATTCGAAAAGTGATCTGAGAGTGGTGAAGATTCCGCCGAGAGGACCAAAATAGTAGAGGATGTAGACGGCGGGCAGTCCTGTCCCGACAGCGACGATAAGTTTACTGTGACGCACGACGAACCCTCCTAGGGTGGACGAAATCGCATCGAGGACATTAAACGGCAACAACATCGTGCCAACAACAAAAGGCGTGCCGCTGGTGCGGAGGTGGTATAACCAACCACGGACAACATTGGTGAGCGTCTTCTTGAACGGGTGCAGGACGGTACCGCAAAGGACAGCCCACAGGAGGGGGCGTAAGAATACCTCCAAAATGTAGTAGGCAGCAAGTGCCGCGGCCCCTACAAAGACAACGAAAAGTGTGGCGGCGGTATTGTAGAAGGCCTGCTTCAATGCTTTGTCGTGTCCTTGCGGAAGAATGTGCAGAACATTCTCCAAAGGAGAACGCAGCTGTTCCGCCGACGCAGACTTCGACGCCATCTTATCGGGGGGGCCTTTACGTCATCCCTGGATTTGGGGATTTCCCCTAGCGGATTGCATTATTGAACCCGCGATGTGGCGCCACTGTACTATTGCGTTCGTCAAAATATTTTTTTAGCTAGAAAAAAATTCGCATTGCATGATCAGTATTTGTAATCTAGCTATTGTTTTGTTTTTGTAATTTCAATATCCACACGTCGCTAAAATAAACAATTTTACTTTAGATAGCAAGACGTTAGTTCCAGATTGTTCACCAGATGGCATGCCTATGAAAAAATTAACGGTCGCCATTTTGATGCAATGAGTCGATAGAGTTAGTGTTGTGGCAATTTTCCAGCCTGAACGGTAATTATATAGCATATTATTTAGGAAATACTGTGTGCTCTGCAAGTGCGACAGCTCATCGAGAAGTTTATAAATAGGAAACGCCACGTATTTTCCTGAAAAAAACATAACACGACGGATATAAGAACGCAGTCTAACACTACACCTCACTAGTCCATTCATGATCATTTCGTGTATTTAGACATTTTAGTCGAACACCCTCTAGGCTCTACATCACGACTATGTTATCAGTGTTATGTTTTATACAGTACATAGGTCATTCCACACTTACTGGCACCAGTCGAACTGGCACGGTACCCATACGGTAGACAGATAGTGTGACTTGTGTAGAATTCGAACCCACCTCAGTTTTGCCATTATAAATTCTTTGCCAACATGTGATACTTGATTTTGTTAATTCAGTCATTTATTAACATCATCTCACGCATATTTCTGTTTTATAAACTTGCGTTTTAGGAGACTTGAGGTCGAAAAGACATTCATTCGGCATAGACTTTTGCCATTATAGCTCATTCCATATGGATATGCATGGCGCAGAAACACATGCGCTGCTGCGCAGGCCACTAGCACTAAATTGGGTCTCAAAATGCAATATTTGTGAAACGTAAATATACCTGGGAATGCTGATTGTACATGTTTAGGATTACAGTTAGAGTGAGGTATCCAAAGTTGGTAAATATACAGTTATAATGGCACAACTGAGGTCAGTGCAAATCATAGCTTTGCCTGTTGTGGACAGGTAGAAATATGGGTGGATGGGTAAAAAACCATAGACATTGTCAGTTGTGCCTTATAAGAAATAAGGGAGTGTGAATGGTATCACATGTGTGTTTGTAGTAGTCCATTTCAGGTCATCTGACACATTTAAAGTTTGTAAACTGGCTTAACAGTTAACATCCATATGTCCACCAAAACTTGTGTGACTGGCAATAATTTGGTCCTGCATAAAGCCCTGGTCCGAATAGTCATAGTCGTGACCAAATGTACTGCCAGGAGTGCACCCTCTTATTTCCCTTGATGAGTTCTTCATAGAATTGTTAATACTTAATTTTCCCAGGCCAATCCAAGACGGTGAGAATGAGTGCTATTTAATTTTGAACACAAAACAGTTTTAACTTAGTCAAATGAAGGTGTTGTGTAATGTAGTCAGAGTTTTACTACTGCTAAGTTTTAAAATTGGGGATGTTGGCAAAATAAAGGCAACACAGCCTGTGGCACAGAACTCAATTATTAAAGTACAACATTTTTTAAATGTGCATTGTGGAATAAATATGAGTCCTTTGGATCGAAGGTCCAGTGGCTTATGGCATCATTTGGTGTCAACCATGTGCCCATATCTCGGAAACCATTGATCTTTTTTTAATTTGACGTACACATATTAGGGCACTGCTACCATGCATGATAATTTTTATTTGATTTGGTCATTTTGAAGGCCCAAAACTGGTAAATTTTTTCTGGGTATTTTTTCTAAACTTACATAAAGTTTTCACAAAAAATTGCATTGGCGTGTAGATTGGTAAACTTGTATTTGACTGAGTGTTTCTAAAGGCACCTCAGGGTCTCGCCAAAAGCTACATAATCCAAATTTTGCCTGTGTCGGTCTGGGCAAGATGGGAGACAATATTTGTTTCTTCAAGACTGTCCCACCACCCCAACTTTAGCGCCTAGATAGCCTGCCAGAAACCATGGCTAATTGATAATTACACTTTTACAGTACACACAAAGCCTAAGTGGCCTGCCTGCCCAGTGCCTGGAAAGCAAAACTACTTGATATTCCATCAGTGGTAGCTGCTTCTGCTATTTTAACTAAGTTTGGTTTCTTAAAAACTACTGATTTAGGAGCACAACAATAATTGCTTGTAAAATGTGGGTTATGTACACAATAGTATGCTATCAGGCTTCTCTACAAACAACAGTTGTTTATGTAGTCACAGAGTTGAAGACATACTTTTGTTGTGCATAAACCTACTGTATTTTGAATATCGCCTTCTGTACTTTCAGGCATAAAGGATGACAGTGAAAGGTACTTATCGTCCAAGGTGCTTCTTCGATATAGAAGTAGCAGGAGAACAAGGTTAGTGTCTTCTTGGTGCAATCAAGATGAATTAAAATTAGTATCCTTGTTTTAGAGAAATGTGTCGGACATCATAAGTGCATAGTGAATCATTTGGATGTTCAATCCCAAGGTTGTGATTAACTCTTAACAAGAGGGTCAAAGCAGATTGCTTTCTGAAGGAGATCTGCATAAACATTTAGGACTGCTTTTAGTCATGCTAATTAAATTACATTAAAATGAGTATAATAATGATTACACAAAATTATGTGATCCTAATTATTTATGGACATTTAGTTAAAGTAATGTTTTTATTAAAATGTTAATGAAAAAGTTTATAAACAATAAGAACAAATAAAATAATAACAAGGTCTTAATCATTTCTGTCAATGTTACTGCATAATTTTGTATATATTATACATGTTCTGTTCTAGTGGGACGTGTTGTATTTGAACTCTTCTCCGATGTCTGCCCCAAAACGTGCGAGAACTTCCGTGCACTATGCACTGGTGAGTGCATGCTGCTACATAGTGATAGCACTGTCAAATTTGTATTGATAACATCCATCAATATTTTTATGTTATAGACAGATAGTCTGTGCTTATATAACAGTATTAATAAAACAGCATTTTGTAACACTATGAATATATCTTAGATTGTATAATATATAACAACAACATAATAGTATACTATAAATGCACAGAGGTGAACATTGCTTGGTCAATAGTTGCTTGATGTTGGTTTGCAGGGGAGAAGGGAGACAGTACAGTGAGTGGGAAGCCCTTACACTACAAGGGTTCACCATTCCACCGGGTCGTGAAGGACTTCATGATTCAAGGAGGAGACTTCACAAAGGGTAAGTGTTCACTGCAAACTGCATGACGGATGTCCCTGTTAAATGTCAGAGATTGTCAAAATTCTCTCAAACTAGGGGAGGTGTTAGCCCAAGTTTGGGCTGTTTGGAGTAAACTACCTGAGGAGGTAATTACTATGTAGCCAAACATTTGGTCATTGAAATATTTGTTAGTTTTGACCTATGACCTCAGCACAGACGTTGTCTGAGCACAAGCGGTTGACTATTTCATTACATAGGTGAAACATTTGGTCACTGAACTATTTGATGGTATATTTCGACATTGTAGTTTTGAAACGCAAGAGAGGAAACAGCTAGACCAAATATTTCATTAGGCTACATATAAGAAATGTTTGGTCTGAAATATTTGACTATTTTGTTGCTGTGAACACAAGTTTTCTATTGATAATATCGTGCATGAATTGTGTTATTAATGTATGGATAATTAGGGCCAGTGTCATTGCAGTTACTGATATGGGCCCGACTGTTTTTGCTGTTATATAGTTTACTAACAAATAATTAATTTTTACTAAAGATGTTATTATTATTAGAATATTATAATTACTATGCCATGTTAATAGCAAAAACTTCAGTATGATATCTAAACATTTTTTTTACCATGCCAAGACCAAAAAGTGACCTAAGCATTACTAAAAAATAATGTATGTAACAGTAATTTAGGACCATTGGAGTAGTGGAATCGTAAGCTCTGACATTATTGGTGGTTGTTTGTTTAAAGGCAATGGAACTGGAGGAGAGTCCATCTATGGCCGGGTCTTCCCAGGTAAGTGATTGCGATAAAGAAAAGAAGGTATATTAGTTAATGACATCATCACAATTCCTATAAAAATAAAACAGACTATTCTGAATATGCTATATATGTGACTAACATTTAATTTTCTGTCTGTGCAAGAATTATGTTTTCATGCAGGGACATTGTTGTCAGTTCAAAGTTTGTTTAAAAGACTCATCTAACATGTTTTGCATGGTTAACAAGTGCAAATTAATATTTTAGTTAGGGCTTCCCATTTATTTTCACATTGAAAATATACGTACAGCACCAGGACAACACTCTTTCTTGCTGGCCAGTTTTCAACAGTGAACTAGCTTCCAACCAAAGGCACAAAACCGTAATTGGAACCGTTTGCTTCCCACTTCTATACAGGATGATGAGTGTGATCAGCTCTGAGAGTTAGTTGTCATTACCCTGTGTTGGTGCACTTGCCCAGTCACAGTTACAGTAGCTCAATTGTAGACCTGATTTGCTGCAGATGAAAACTTCGTTTTGAAGCATGAGAAAGACTTTTTATTGTCGATGGCGAATCGCGGCAAAGACACCAACGGATCTCAGTTTTTCATGTGAGTACTCTGTGTGGGCACAGCAGAAATGAGTACATTTCCCACATGAATTGAAGGCATGAATATTGTCGCAGAAAAATGTGTAATCCCAGCAAATGATAGTAGTTAAGTTAAGTATCGTCTTGGTTGGCCTTTCAAGTATCTCAAAAGTGTACGTGTGGAGACTATATTACAGCTCAATAGACAGCTAATGTGGGTGTGACACACCCTGTACAAACAGTTAGACATGTGTAGTCATTTATCAGTAACTTATCAACTAAGTGATGTGATAGGAGCTCCTGGTGTAGTTTATTCTCGCTGTAGTCGTCATAGTTACAAAAACAGCATCACCTCTTCTCTTATGCAGTCCGTATATACATACGGACACTCAATCGGTGGTGAATTAATCGCATTTGACCCTTGACCTTTGCGTTTCAGTTGATACTCCGTGTTGCTAAATACTGGCACCACGGGCCGGTAAATAACCGGCACTACGCACCGGTAAATAACCGGTACTGCGCGCCAGCCAGTATAAAACTGGCACTACACGCCGGTACATAACTGGCACTGCGCGCCGGTACATAACTGGCACAACACGCCGGTCTAAAACTGGCCCCCGAAGCCAGTTTATTCATGGCGCTACCGGGTAAATGTGCGTCGGTGAATTGCATTCGTTTAAAATAATGATCTTTGCTGTTTGTAGAGAAACTGACTTCGTTTGTACAACACTGACTGTAGTGTGAAGGTAAACGCTGGTTGGTTTTTGCTGTGGTTGAACAGTCGGCCGTTTTATAACTTATCAACTACATTCGTTTCAGGGGTGGCACTCGTGGGTGCTGCTACAAAATATCACTGTCAGAAATGTTTCCTTTAGCAACGTCTTACAGAAGTTAAGGTGTAACTGGGTATGTAGTATTGCATTCTAAATGTTGTCTGGTCAAATATGGTTAGGTGGAAGAAAGAAAACTGTATGCTTGATTGTGTGTTTATTCTATCAACAAGGGTATTTGAGTTAGGGAACCATATAGAGAAAGCACTTGAGTTGTGACATAAGATGTAGATGTTTGCTATCTAGGACTAATCTGCTTTTCCACCATGCATCAGTAACGTTTGTTTGTTTTCATGGTTCGTGCATCTACAAAACAGACTGATGAAGTCAGCTCCTCATTTGGATGGGTGAGTTAACTTACCTTTTCTATTTTCACCTGTCGCCAGTTCTTAGACAGCCTGTGTGCTGCTGTATTGTCACCACATACATAGAATAAAAAAAAATTGGTGTAGCTGTATGTATCTTTAAATACCTAGCTGTTAACTTGTTATTTATTTATTTACTATTATCATATTCAGTGAATAATTAAAACCGTATTAAGTTACATGACATACTATTATAAACAGCAATTAAAACCAGTCTTTGAAATGTGGCAACAGCCAAATATTAAAAGTACTGCGTGGTACATGCCTTCTTTCTGTACTTATACTGTATTTGTTCTATTAAGCATAAATACCCTAATAAGCAGACACCCCGTTTTTTAGCATCGTCTGATACCATGACAATGATCTACAAAACGAACATTCACTGTTGCTTCAATAATTATAATCTAACACCTAACCAATGTCACACTAGGCTGAATGGTCAGGTGATGACAAATGTTCAAAACACCACCAAAATCATGCGGCTTTAGTGTTCTAATAAGCTCATGTCTGATCAAATTGCTTGCTTGTCACATCTGCTCACTTTTGATGATTCATACGTCTGTTACCCAGAGTGCACACTGTGTTTGGTCAAGTGATCTCTGGTGAGGCAATCCTTCGGATGATAGAGAACTTGCCAACAGACACCGAGAGCAAGCCCACCTGCGACGTACACATCGCCAATTGTGGGGAGCTCGTTCTGCAGCTCAAGACAAAAGGTAGGATGATGGCGACTTGTTGCATACAAGAGCAAAGTGATACAGACAGTCAGGGCTTTATGCACGCTAACATTTTTTGCCATCACACTTTTTTTATGGACAAAAAAAACTACATAATATGTGTGACACCTATTTTCAAGGCATAACTGACAGTATCTATTATTTTTTAAGACATTTGTTTACCCATCCACAGCAGCTTTTCCCTTTCCAAATAACCGGATGGACAGGTCTCTGCATACAGTCTCACCACTGTCTGATACACAGTTGCACATCCAGCAGTTGTTTGTCATCAGAATGTAATCTTGCATCTCCTAAATGATTGTAGATCAGAACAAACTGTTATTCCGTATGTTTTTGTTAGTTCAGGCATTCAACATTTATACTGATGTCGATGTGAATATAAGAAGACATGCACCTCCGTCATAAATACAAACAGTCCGTGCTGCCACAAGAAATAAAACCTACTGTCAGTGTCAGGTGACATTTAGCACAGTTTTAAACTGTCCCCAACTGGAGAATTGTCTTATAATGTATATAACCTGTTATAATGTTTGATTTGATGCACTGGTTGCAGAAAAGAAAAAGAAAAAGAAGAAGAAGGCAGCAAAAGCGAAGGGAAGTGAAGGAAGTTCTGAGTCATCATCGAGCAGCAGCGATGTGTCATCGTCGGAGGAGAGTGAGGAGGAGGAAAAGAAGAAGAAGAGAAAGAAGAAGCATAAGAAGAAGGCTTCTAAGAAGAAGAAACGAGAGAAGCATAAGGAGAGGTGAGAGGCTGCGTGTACAGGCGCAGTCACTGGACAGTCAGACATTCTTTCAGTCAAGAAAACCAGATTTACATCTCGTCTAACCCGAGCAAATTCATTCACTCTGCATTGCTCCAGTTTGCTTAGCTGACTATATTTAAGTACCTTGACTATATAAGTACCTGACTATATAAGTAACTGACTATATAAGTAACTGACTATATAAGTAACTGACTATATAAGTAACTGACTATATAAGTAACTGACTATACAAGTAACTGACTATATAAGTACCTGACTATATAAGTAACTGACTATATAAGTATCTGACTATATAAGTAACTGACTATATAAGTAACTGACTATATAAGTAACTGACTATATAAGTAACTGACTATATAAGTAACTGACTATATAAGTAACTGACTATATAAGTAACTGACTATATAAGTAACTGACTATATAAGTAACTGACTATAGACAGAGAATGGAGGAAATTGTTTGAGAATACTCTGCTGCATGGCTGAAGGCTTTCCAGAGAAGTTGAAACAGTGTTCAGTTAACCTATCCATCAAGTTGCCCAGTTGCTTAGCAAACTCAGTCAAGCAGTCAAAAATGGCTGCATGTCGCAGTATATTTTGTTGAGATTCTGGTTTCGGAAGATTGCCTTTATTCAATAAAGGTTGTCTTTACGACAAAAATATTAGGGAGAGTTGTTAATGTGTTAAATGTATGTGCACAATTGTGTTTTTTGAATAACTCCTTTTTAATCAGTCGAAATTGTAAGGGAGTCGTGAAGTTTCAGAAGTAAATGTGAAATGCTCTGAGGTAAATGTGTTTTGGAAGTAACTGTGTGCCCGGGGGTAAACCTGAAAAGCTCAAATAAATGGAAATCTTTAAGGGAAACTCATATGCTTGAAGTAAACTGTGAAATGCTCTGTGGGTATTTGCAGAATAAACTGTAAAGCTAGAGGAGTAAATGAAATGGGTCTGAGGGTAAACGTAAATGTTGAGCTAAATTTTGAAAAGGAAACTCAGCTAATTAACTTTACAGAGTGAAAGGAGGCAGGGGCAACTGGAAAACAGAATTTATTTCGATGGACCCGAGGAGATACCCGACGTGCCAGAAACTTTTATCCGTGAAGACCAAGAAAGCTATGACAGCGGGTTATTGAGTGGCTCTCGTTTTGTTCTCACAACTTCATTGCTCGAATGTGTTAATTGGTCGCCTTAAACAATTTTGTAATGGTGTTGTGCCCATACCATAAAGAGACGTTTATTTTGAAATTTGGCAAAGTTACATACCCTTTAAAAGTCTTTCTTTAAAATTAGGTTATTAAGGGGACTGTGAGTACACGACACATATAGGGCGGACAGGGAAAGTATTTCAGGATGTTTTTGCATAATTCTCAGGGTCAGCGGCCGGGGACTCACGATTAGCATCCGGGGCAATCGACTGGTCAGGGCGAAGATAAAGGCGTGAACTTGGTATGTGTCGAGTTATTTTAACAAGTATGTACGGTTGTTTTTATTTAACAACAGAGATTAATGTGTAAAATTAGCCAAGTTACCCAGAAAGTTTTCACGGCAAGTTTTGATCGAATGAAAACCTAAGAGATACTGTCCTCAAAAAGAGAAAAATGTTTGAATGATATTGAGGTCCCTGTATGTGCCATATTTTTTTTCATTTAACATTAAAACTATGAAATTACTAATGATACACTGACCATTTCTTTTACATTTACTAGTATACCTGTCACAACATTTTTGGCATCTACAGATAGTATTAAATGTAGGCGCTGTCTTTGAGCGCTACCGTTCAAGTTGGGTCGTGAGTAGGGAAATCCACCCAGGAACGGGCAACAGCGACACGCCTCCACTAGCTCCAGGAACCAAAATGGGTCAAGGGGTGAAACGAGGCAAAGGTGTCAGTGACCAGAAGCCAAAGTGATCCCAAAGGAAAGAACAAGACAAAAAATGAAAGGCTGAAAGGAGGATAAAACGGGGGAAAGGCTGAGCGTAGTGATAAACCGAAATGGAGGCTGAGGAGGTAAAACGAGTGAAAGGCCGAGAGGAGGTAAAAACGGAAAAGCTTGGGGTTTTTTAAACCCGTGAAATGCTTTTGAAGATGTAGTTTTTAAACTGAAACAGCTCTTTTTAGGGTTTCATCCCTGTGAAACAGCAAATGAGTTGAGTTTTGTCTACTGAGGAGTAAAACTTTTTTTAAATGCTCTGAGGGAGTAAACTTTTGAAAATTTCTTTGAGGGAAATAAACTGAAATTTCCCCTTTAGGTCTTAAGATTGTGAAATGTATAGGGTAAACTTGCTTTAAGCAAGTTTTAAAGTAAGGCGGAAAAGCATAATTAACCTGAAGAACCAACGGAGAAGTTCTACTCTACGGTGCGACCAGAGGAGATACCCGACGTGCCAGAAAATCGCTTCCTATATCGCGGGAGCCCACCGAAGAAAGCTGATGACAGCGGGTTAGTTGAGTGGTCTCTCATGTTTGTTCTACACAACTGTCATTGCGTGCAGAATGTGTTAACATTGAGTCCTGCCATTTGAAGGACAATTTTGTAATGGTGTTGTGCCGCATACCATGAAAGCAGACGTTGGTTTTGAATCATTTAGGTTTCAAAGTTACATACCTGAATTAGTTGTCTTTGTGCTGTTGAGAACATTTGAGGGATGTCATTAAGGTTTGTGTACTGTGTGGTGACACCGACCACCATATAGGGACAGGACATTGTGTAAAGTCAGTGATTCAGTGATGTTTTTGTCATCTTCAGGGTAGCACCGGCTCGAGACAATGGCCGGAGCACTCAGCGTAACCCTTACGCATCACGGAGCAACTACGACCGGTCAGGGCGCAAGATAAAGGGGCGTGGAACTGTGGTATGTGTCGGGTGTTTCTAACACAGTCACTGTATGGTGTGTTTGTGTATTTAACACACTGTATCGAGTGTTTGTGTATTTTAGCCAAGTTACCCAGCAAAGTTTGGTCACAGGCAATGTTTTAGATCGCTACATGAAAACCTGACAGAGATATCTGCTCTCAAACAGAGAAACAATGATCTGTTCTGCAGTATGGATATATGAGGTCCATGTATGTGCCGTATTTTTTGTTTCATTTGGAACATTCAAAACAAGAAAGTAACTAATGATACACTAGACCATTTCTGTGTGTACATTGTACTACATACCTGTCAGCAACATGTGGCACTCTACAGATAGTGTTAATGATGTCAGGCTGCTACGTCTCCGTTGCAGCGCTACCGTTCAAGTTCACGCGGTCGTGACCGTAGCGAGACTCCGCCCCACTGGAGACGGGAACAACAGCGAGCACGCCTCCACGAGTCACGCTCCACCGACCAGTCACACCCCAACGACCAGTGGGCCAGGGGTGACAACGAGGACAAAGGTCGTCACCGTGACCTGAGAGACCGCTTCGAGAGGAGTGATCCGACGGAAAGAAGCGAGAGGACGGAGAAGAATGAGAAGGCTGAGCGTAGTGATAAGACCGACAGGAGTGAGAAGGCTGAGCGTAGTGATAAGACCGACAGGAGTGAGAAGGCTGAGCGTAGTGATAAGACCGACAGGAGTGAGAAGGCCGAGAGGAGTGATAAAGAAGGCGGAAGGTTGGTGGTCTTTTTCTAAACCTGTGTAATGCATAGTTATGTAACTGACTTGTATGTTTTATAAACACAGAAACAGACGGTCTTGTTAGATTTCATCCCTGAATGTCTCAAACAGCAAATTGAGTTGACTTGTTTTGTCTCGACTGAGGCTAGTGAAATTATTTTCTACCACGTCATGTTTGAGTTGGTTTATCTTTGTTGTCTTGTGTTCTCCTTTTTTTTATAAATCCTGCTGTTGAGGTCTGAACTAATGTAGTTAATTTAGTTTCACTTTGAGGTTCTTCAAGTTTGTGAGAATCGTATATGGGTAAAGTTGCTTTAAGTCATATTGATATCTGAATATTGTAAGGCAAAGCTTGACACACGCATAATTTATTGATCCATGAATGATGTACTAAGATGATACACGTGAAGTTGTACCTTTGACACGTCTGTCTCACTTGTGTCACCTGTCTCATGTGTCAACTACCTGTTTCAGTTCTGATGACAATGCTAACGAGTCAGCAAAAAAGGACAAGTAAGTGACAGCTTTCTCATATTAATGACTTCTGTGAAAGGTTACGATGTTGTGGATCGTAATTGCTTTCTTGCTTACTTCTCGCATAAATAAATGCCTAATGATGTGGGGTATGGCGTGTAAGTTTATCAGCTCCTGAAATTGGACTATGGAGTGCGTTTACTGGTAAATGTTTAATCTTTCTGTTTGCTAGAAAAAAGAAGAAGAAGAAGCACAAAAAGCACTCAAAAAAACATCACAAGCACAGTAGTCACCAGTCTCGCAGTCCTGCTGAAAGGTCAAGGTCATCGGGTGGAAAATCGAAGTCACCCAGTCGAAAATCACGGTCCCCCAGCAGAATTTCATCGAGATCATCGTCTAGAGATGACACGGCTTCGCCTAAGCGTCTGCAAGATGCCCGGCCTAGAGGTCGGTCTGGCAGGTCAAGGTCAGACACGCCAAAGTCCCGGGACAGGAAACTGTCACCTGTCATGAGAAATGGGAAGGGATCGTCAAGGAACGAGTCACGGTCTCGAGCAAGGTCACGGGACCGTGACATACATCAACGGTCAAGGTGAGCTGATATGCGGGGTCAGAGGTCATTATTCGCTCATTTCGCTGTCAAGACCTTTCTAAGTGTTGCGGAGCACATGGCAGTTTCCTTATTGTTGCATTCCCACCCATAGCTTTGTGCAGAGGCTGTCCACCCGTCAGTTGGACGGGTAAAATCCATTGTGGACGGGTAAAAATAACGGACGATGGGTAAAAAAGAGAAGCAGCAAACAATAGGCCATCCAGAGTCAGAGTTATGACCAGTTGTGGCTTGAAAATGGGTGTAACACGTATGTTTGGAGTTAATTTCAGGTCATGAGACACATGTCAACCAGTTTGTATGTATGTAAATGCGTTAACATCCATGTCTCTACAAATAAAATGTGTAAATGGCAAAACTGTTATCCTGTATCAGGCCCTGTTCCCACCCTACATTTGTGTTGGTCCGATGATGTCTCTTGTCTGTCCCCATCTACACCTACACTTAACAGTTTCTGTATGTTGCGTCTTGGAGCACCAATTCAAACATACAGGTTCTGTAGGAGTTTACTGCTGTTGATGTTGTTGCTGGTACGTGCTTCAAAGGACAGAGGTAAGGTTATGTCATTTGAAAACTTGTGATTTTATTGAAGGGGTCTGGTTTGTGTTCTATTCTCCAGTGACAGCCGTTCTCCTGATGTGCGTGCCAGACGCGACTCGAGAGACGTCACACAGCCAAAGGAGACGGAACGTCGCATTGTCACTCTGCGTAGCCGTGACAGTGATCGTAATGACGTCCAGTCAAAGCGACGCTCCATGTCCACGAGTTCATCCTCAAGGTCACGCAGCCGGTCTAGGTCAAAGGGTCAACA
This sequence comes from Ridgeia piscesae, assembly GCA_025642075.2. Taxonomy (NCBI): domain Eukaryota; kingdom Metazoa; phylum Annelida; class Polychaeta; order Sabellida; family Siboglinidae; genus Ridgeia; species Ridgeia piscesae. The sequence continues at coordinate 295,396 of JAODUO010000381.1, forward strand.
AAGGGTAATGCCGAAGTCCGATTCCAGGGGTCGGTCGAGATCTGTCAGCGAATCCAAGAGAGAGTCTCGCGAGTCGCGTTCACGAGCCAAACAGAGGTCAAGATCAAATAAGTCAAGGTCGTCAAGTCGTGATGAAGGTGAACGTCGCCGTCCCAGCTCGGATGGGAAAACAAATGCTGCAAAAGGGGACCAGGCGACTAATGTGAGTAAACATATTCTCTTGGTAGTGGAGTAGTAACTGTGTCCAAGTCCCCAGTGGCATTGGCTGTCTTTATCCTATAGACATAGCAAAAATACTGGTTGTATATGGAATTCTACAAGATGTTTTCCTTCTTCTGTTTTCCCATTTCCTGGACATATGTATCTACCAAGTGGACTGTGCTTTCGAAGGCCTAGTGTTGGCCCTTGGCAGGTTATTCCTCTCTAATGTGGTGTCTCACCAGAGTTGCTTACAGCAAACAGCTGTTTCTGCAGCTTACAAACCCCAAGCAGAAAGAAAAAATTATTATGAAAATTATACATGGTGTAAATATATACTACACACATGTGTGAGAGTATGTGTATGTAGTATACATTTTATATATATATATATATATATATATATATTTGTAATTTTCAATGTAATTTTACTTGTTTTACTGTTGGGATGAATAAAACTTTCCATGTCCTTATGCTAGTTATCCTAGATGATGCACCATAAACATGGAAACTAAACTAATTAACAGATGAGACTAGCTTGCCTCCAAAATAAGTTTGTGCATTTTAACAACTATGAGAGGAGATTGCTTGTGCTGGGCAGAAACTGCGCTGGGAGCCTCCATTAGAGCCTGATGACGGAGAAAACGGAGAGACTGAGACTAGAGTGAGAAGGGAGACTCTGAATGACGTGCCACTGCCACCCGCCTCTCCACCCCCACTCCAGGTACGTTATGGGGTTATTGTGTGAATGTTGAACTCTTTACTGGGTAGAGAGCCTTCTTATTTTGCACCCTGCTGTGGGCAGATGCATGAAAATATTTAAAATTAATTGCACTGTACATGGATTGACTGTGTCAATAAAATGTGTTATTAAAATGTATGTGTTGCAATCAATTACATTTCAGATCTTGAAGCAAACTTCAACAATTATGTTGACAAAATAAATAAGCAACTTTATCATGCTACATATAAAACAATCTTAGAACACACAACAGTGATCCTGTGGAACTAATGTAGCCATGTATGTTAGTTTTATCCTAGTAAAACATTTATCAAATTTTGACGGTTAGTTTTCAAATTATAATAAGTTTTGTGTGCTATTGACTCAGACCTCAGTTTCACTTACTGTTGTTTGTTTGTTCTTGTACAGAAGCCGGCAGAACAGGAGCCAGAGCCAGCAACCAAGGTGCGTTCATGACAGTGATTATCCATACGTTGCCACAGATTAGTGTCTCTTCAGAAAAGAAGAATAACTTTCTTTGAATAAGAGAGAAATAAATCACACAAAGTAATGTATGTGACGTGTTCTAACAAAATGAGTCGTATGTCAGCGAACTTGATTTTAAGAAAACCCCGCATAAACATGCAACAATGATTTCTGACGATTTAGACTTTTTGTCACCAAGGTATACTTTGATCTTTTCTGTCAATTGGCAATGCTTATTTCTCATTTATATTACTATTTGGTAAATTTTGTAGCCTTTTTACAAACACTAAGTAACATTTCACGCATGAATTTCATAAAACAGAACCGATAATTTGCACTTGTTCGAGTCGCATTCTTCGGGGTTTCCCTCAACGCATGGCAGACATATTTGGTATTACGGGAAAGCCCAGAACACCCTCTTATGGATTCTTGTAGTAGGAATCCCCACTGACGTCAGCTTTAGCCAATAGCACTTTTGCAAGAGGCCTATCTGTAAACAAACGTCACTGGATGTGGGGGCAGAGTTGATAGCGAGCCCCTGATTGGCTTAGAGCTGTGAGCATAGGCGCAGTGCGCACTCGCTAACTGTGAACAAGAATGATCGATTGGGTCGCTGCTAGAAAACGGCTAAATACTCGGATTATGTTGTAATAATTTCAGTAAGCGGTTGGCATGAAGCAGTTGGCATGATATATCTTTGACGACGAATATGACTAGAGTTTATTTCGAAAGCATCACATGGAGTTATAGAAGCAAAACAGCCGATTTTGGAAAAAACTATGTACTCGATGCTGAACTTCAAGTGTGCTTTTCTCCGTTTTAAACTTTCTACCCTGTTCAGTGTCCAATCACTTTGGCTGTGTATGAGATAGGTCCATGATTTTTGCACCGTTGGAAAGCTTAATAAATCTTCTTTCCAATGATGTGACTAACTCAATTTTCAATCCCTAGCTGATCCCTGTTGTTGATGTTTACCTTGTATATTTTGAGGCAGTTCTGGGGTTTGACCAACTAGGGTATATGGGTATTTTTATGCAGTTGTAACTTTCAGGTCATTGCTATTGCAAAAGTAAAATGGGTGGCTTTCACATTTCAGTCTCCTCCAGATCTGCAGAATACCTCCCTCTAAACACATCTTTGAGGTTGTTCTGGATGTGATACTTATGTAACATATTATTGATTCTTCAAGTTGTAACCAAGTAATTTACACATTCACTACCCTGTCTGTGGATTGCTCATTGAAAGAAACAATGTTATGTGTTTCGTTTGTTGTGTGCTAAAGTCCCCAACTGTTGCTGTTGTTGACAGGAAGTGATGCCCAGACTGGAACCAGCAGCCGCAACTGAGAGGGACGAAGATAAAAATGGACAGGAGACATCTCAACCATCGGAGGTAAGACTTCTCACTGGATTCACACTGTGCACTGTATCATCTACAATGTAACATCTGCGCTTGTCAAAAACTCCATTCTTAGAGAGCAATGGCGAATTTTCAGCCATTGTTCAGTCTGGCCAAGTCTCTGGGTCATTGACATGATATTGTTACATCAGCGAAGCAAAATTGATAGAATATGGTCAGAATTCACACCAAATCACCATCTTCGTGGCTGGGCCACATATGTAACTGGTTCAACTGCATTGGCACATTTGCATAGTGATATCACAGAGCAGTCGTTTTGAACAAATAGAGATGTTTCTGTATTTTCGTGTAAGGGTACTTTTTGCTAGGGTGTGTTGACATATTCTGCGGCATAGTTGGGTCAGTATGTTGACAACCGGGATCTGGTGATTTCTGCCACAGATGGACGTGGAGAGCTCCTCTGATTCACCGCCCCCGTCACCACCACAACCCATACTGCCACGTCACCCCCTGCTGGCCTCTGGAGAGCTTGATACAGATGACAGTCGTGCAGCAGGACGGGAGACGCCAACCGTTGACTCGCCGGTGCCAAACAGAAGCATCAGACACAAACCCACTGCCAGGAACTCAACCAGCCGTTCGCCCTCTCGCTCCAGCTACTCAAGGTCAAGGTCGAGATCCAGTTCAAGCAGGTCGAGGTCGCCAGCAAAAAGGAAAGCCTCTTTGTCGCCGTCACCGGAGAAGGTGTCGAAGAATCCTGACCGAAAATCTCGATCACCGCAGCGTGGCATTCGATCTGGGGGATCAAGGTCACGGTCGTCTTCGAATAGTTCGAGGTCGACGCCACCCCCACCACCACCACCGCCCCCAAAGGAAGCCAGCAAACGTGAGTGACAATTGGCTGTGGTGGTTACGATACCCAATGCTTGACCAGTAAATACCTACACTTTCTCTTGGCATGACATTGTGCTGACTGTTTGACTTGTGGACATGTATGTGTTGTGGTTTCCTGTAGTCCCTGTGATTCAGTGTTACAGTTACATGTTACATGCACCATGTTAATATAACATTGTAGCTACAGTGCAAAACAAATAATATCATAGGGTAATATCTTCAGTTTGGCAACTGGAAAATTGGGGACGTTGGTGAACTTTTTATTATAATGGTGTTTTACAAGCATCTTACACAACATGACCTCAGCAAGATTATTCAGCAAGATTATTCTTGTAAACTGCTGACATAATTTCCTCGATTGTATTTTCTGAAGGTTTTTGTTGACACGTGCATAGACTAAAAACAATACGCCTTTAGTTGCTAATGGCTAGCTTTTATTGACACTGCGTAGGCTAATAAAAGCCTTTTGTTTCCCGTGAACTGTACTGTGTGTAGATCACCTCAGTGATGTTTTGTCATGGTTGTTGTCATGGGTGTTGTCATGGGTTGTTGTCATGGGTGTTGACAGCGAACAAGGCCAAGTTGAGTCTGGAGGAACGCCTGCGTATGATCAGTGACCAGCCCGTTACCAAGGAGATGGAGCGGGCATCCTCAAGGTCACGTATGCGCAGTGTCTCAAGGTCACCCCGCAGACGCGTCCGGCGAGCCAGCAGCTCACCCCGACGCCTCCCTCGCGGCCGGCGCAGGTAGGGTGATCAGTTTAACCCCTCTTCTAGGCACATGTAGGGTGCTTGAGCCTCTTCCCCCATCCCAGGCAGAGGTAGGGTGTTCAGTCTCTACCCCACTACTGGGCATAGGTAGGGTGCTTGAGCCTCTTCCCCCATATCAGGCACAAGTAGGGTGTTCAGCCTTTACCCCAATAGCAGACATAGGTAGGGTGCTAAGTTTTTAACCTCATACCCAGAAAGCTAGGATACTCGATCACTACCCCAATTCCAGCCACTGGTGCATTGCTAAGTCTCTACCCCTATACCAGGTGCAGGTATGATGAATTTCTACTCTTCCACTAAAGTTGTTTAGTCTCTACCCTTGTGACTAAATATAAGTAGGATGCTCTACCCTGTTTAGACAGTATCTCACGCATCTGTATTTGCCAACTTGGAGGCACTGGAAGTTAACTTCACACCACTTGTCTTTTTCTGTATTAAATTACGTACCTTTGTTTATGATCTATCGAGGGGTGGTGTATTTTAAAAACTTTAAAAAGTTTGTTACTTAGAGTGGTATTCTTTGGTTGTTTTTGGTTGCGTTAGGTGGATGGGCACTCTAGAGGGGTTGGTTTAATGATTAAATAGGTACTGCAACTGAAATTAACTAACTGATGGTGAGAGGACAACTGTATAGATATAGATATATATACAAGTCCAGTTCATAACAATGTGTCTGTCACAGCCGTTCGCTTGGTCGAAGCAGCCGCTCTCGTAGTCGATCACGGAAACGAAGTCCGACTCCTCGACGCCGCGTGAGTCGTTCGCCACGTCGGGCTAGACGGCGCTACAGTCCATCACCCCGGCGACGTAGGCGGTCATCGTCACGCCGAAAGCGACGATATTCCTCATCACGGTCAGTCATTAACAATTTTTTATTCCATTAAATTAATTGGCAGCTGTTGTAGAGGGATGTCAATCTGTTGTGTTGTCACTATTTGGACTGGTTATGTTCAAATATTTGTGTTGTATTTAGCTGCAACATTGGCGAGATGAAATGTTTAACTAGTGTAATCTTTTATTTAGGAGGTTGTCTTTCAACTGTTACATATTTATCCTGAAATTAATCGTTGTGACATCACAACTTAAATATATATAATAATAATTATTATTTATTAACAGGTAAAGACAGGTTTCCTGCAGAAACTTCTTTCAGAATGAAAGAAAACTTAAAAATTCAAACATTTTGACATGTTGATGCCCACTATGAAAGAACCATCCCTTGACCCATGTAAAATAATTTTAGAAATGTTTACAAAATTAAATATATCGTACACATTTTTAAAGGTACAGTTTTGGTTTTCCTCAGGTCCCGCAGCGATTCTCGCTCCCGTAGTCCACGGCGACGTCGCCGTAGTTACAGCCGGAGCCGGAGTCGCTCCCGCAGACGCCGCACTCGCTCCCGGAGCAGAAGCCGCAGGTGAGTCACTCGTCTTACTCCTCTACTACTCACTTTACTCCATAACTTCAACCCTTTTATTAGTGGTCAGTGAAGAATGTCCATGTGAGTTCATGCATACGGAATGACAGCTGGGTAATACAGTCGCCTTACAATTAGGGTCACCCTAGGATAGTCCAATGTATCTGTGCAAAATTAAGGTTTAGAAGATTTGTTTTGCTAATGTCATCTTGCTAGTGAGGTCCATTGGTAATGTGGTCACCTTGCTAATCCAGTCACATGCCTAGTCCAAAGGGTGACCTTAACATAAATGTTCTATTGTGACCTTTTGTGTACGGCTGCATAGCAAACTCTGGAGGAGTTTTTGCAGTAACTTCGTTATAAGGAGTAGCAGTGATTTTGTATTTTCAGTTTACAGTTTGAACGTTTTGTAAATGCTAGTTTATAATTGCAGTCACTCGTGCAATTTGGCTGGTATTTACATATTTGTTTCTGTGAGTTATATATTATATTAATATTATATGTTAATAAATAGGTTATTATACATAAATTAACATTATAATATATTAACTAATATTGAGCAACAGGGTCTGAAAATTGCCTTGGTAAAAATCAACCAACACAATACCGCATAGACCAGTTATGTGATGTGAGTGCTCTGATCCGCCGTCGTGTGTGTGTTGTGTCTTCAGTGCCAGGCGCAGGTATCACCGCCGCAGTCGCAGCTACAGTCGCTCTCCCGTTCGAAAGTACGTATCATCACCAAAATATGATTTGTCTCACACTCGGGCTAGTCATCAGACGTCGGTCAGAAAATATTTGTATCGGTCTTGGATTAATCAGAAGTGTAACTTTCTCGTCTGTCAACCAGTCCCATCATTGGTCAGTTTGGGGTTTTTCAGTGATTAAATATGTCATTTCAGTCACTTACTAATATTAATTAATACTGATACATTCGATTTGTGCAGAATTGATCTGTGATTCCTTCTGTCCGAGGTATTACGAATGTGAATTTTACATTTAATTTCTCTTTGACAATCTTTTACGTATTTTAAATATCATCATATGTTGTATGATGAATATCCTTCTAAGGACAATAAAGTGAATTGAATTGAATTCATTTCGTAAACCTAACATTATAAACTAATCTGAGTTTATTGAGGCACCTTGTGGAGGCGTACTTGTCTAAGCCGAGTGTCACCGAGTTGTTTGTTGTGTCCTTAGACGGAGTAGGAGAAGTCGCAGTGATTCCCACTCCAGCTACAGTCGCAGTTCCAGCTCTGACAGCAGTCGCTAGCCAGTGCCACTCCTGGCAAGTCGGTGCCACTCCCAGCTAGTCGGATGCCACTCCAGACCAACGACTGAGAAGCAGATGATTTTTAAGAGCTGTAGTTTTATTGATCGAACCAGTTATTGTTATGAATTAAGCAGTACAAATTATACAAAGGATGATTACAACATTTACAGCTTATATTGTGTAAATCATTAGACACGGTACATGTAGTATACTTGGGATTACAGATGACACTGAGAGTTCGACAGATTGTTCCATATGTGATGTATCTGATGTTTGTATCTGTTGGTTTGATGGCGGTATGACTGAACAGTAATTTCAGTAAATAAAGTTCAAGATATCTTTCCGAATCCACTGTGTCCCTGTGGAGTTTTTAGTGACTTACACCTTCAGTCCAATGCTGATGAAGGTGTTAAAAAGGCGCCAAAACCTACACTTGGATTGGACTTAGATTTGTAAAGGTATCTTGAACTTAATGTACAATTATGAATTTAACCGAATTCTGTAGCAACATTCATGCCAAGTAATTTCAGTGTTCTCTGAGTTAGTTACTTTGAGAGCCCCTATACTGGATCACAGCAAATGCAAGTTATATGTGTCGTGTATGTTCTTCTCTTGTTGTCCCTGTCATCGTGGATTATGTGCCAGCCGTATTGTTTGATGGTTAGATCACCTGTAGATGGTGTCTAGTTAGACAGTTGCTTCGTCTCCCCGGTTAACTTCAGTGAAGACCAATTGTATGCTGTTTTAATGAACGAGTTTAGCATTCTCACTGTGCTGTATTGCTAAGCCAAGTAGTGGTAGTGTCAAATGGAATTGTTGTTCGCAAGTTATTTGTGGTTTTGGTAATAAAATGCAGTGTGTTGCTTGTGAAACATTGTTCTTTGTTGACACTGTTAAACTTCACTTTACAACAACCAATTTTTAAATACAGCCATCTTGTAATTGAAACTTAGGCGATACTACCAGGTACTTTTTGTGTAACTGGCTAGCCCCACCCCAGTCAGACTTTGTGAAGTTACACCTCCGTAATTGTAAGTAACAGTATTTATAAATGATTTTGCACTGTAACCAAAGAAAGGTGTTTATAAAATTATGATACTGCACCGTAACCAAATAACATTTATAAATAATTCTGCGCTATAACCAAATAAGTGTTTTTATATTATTGGACTGTACCAAATAATGGCATTTATTAATGATTCTGCACTGTAAATAAATTACAGCATTTTTAAATGATTCTGAGTTGTAGCCAAATAACGGCATGTTTAAATGATTCTGTGCTGTAACCAAATAACAATTTATAAATGATTCTGCACTGTAACCAAATAACAGCATTTATAAATGATACTATACTGTAACCAAATAACAGAATTTATAAATGAGTACTGTAACCAAATAACAATTTATAAATGAGTCTGCACTGTAACCAAATAAGAGCATTTATAAATGATTCTGTATTGTAACCAAATAACAATTTATAAATGAGTCCACAATGTAACCAAATTTATTAACGATTCTGCACTGTAACAGGAGTTTACTCAAACATGCCTCTAAGTAATTGCATAACTTTACGTGCGCTTCATACTCATCACTAAAAAATTGTTGCATAAACATTAACTTGTTTAACCTTTTCCTTTGACGTATGTCTCTTTTTGATACCAAATCTACATTCAAGGAAGAGGTACTTATTTTAACAAAGAACACCCCATTATATTATATATGTTACTAAATCGCCAGTTTTGATCAAACATACGTTTTGTATTGTCACTGTTATCACAATAATTATGCCATGTAAATAAAAGGGCGGCAAATTAATGTCCAAAGAAGCGAGTTTGAATTGGGGCGAATTGCATTCGACCAAGTTGGTCTGCTGTAATTCCCATTTGGCCAATGGTACGCTTTGTTACAAATGCAAACACGTTTGCCCATGCGGCTTGGAGGAGCGAGAGCGCGGGAAATTGTGTATTATTATGTTGCAATGAATTCAGTTTTTAACACTCCAAACATTCACTTCAAACTAGTAACACATTTTATCTGTAGATTATATGGTATGTTAAGCATTTAGCTACATTGTATTATAATAGAGTTCTTGAACTTGTGACAACAGCGATTTAGCATCACCACCATCATTCCAACACGGGACACTAGCAACTCGTTTAAGCGTTATAATTCGATTTCGTAAGTATGGGCTGTAATATTGAAAGTGCTTTGGAGGCACAACACGTACTTCGAAATCGACTGTGTGGTCACACACTCCCTCCACACATAAAGGCCTACAAAAATGAACGCACGTAAGTATTTGTATTCGAAAAGACACGAAGCAGGGAAGGGTAGATAGCCAACAGAGGGATGCAGGTTCATCTCAAACGGTGACATTGTGTGCCAGGACACAAGTTTGCGTGTGTACCTATAAGCATCAGACATGGGGTCAGATACATTTAATATTTGAAAATATTTAAATACTTTTTTCAGTAATTGTACTAATAGTAATTATCAACTGGTGTCACTAGATATGTCTAATAATTTTTTTATTTTAACAAATATTTTGACAGAAATCAGTAAGTGTAAAAAGTATCATGGTACATGGTTCTACATTGTTTTAATATTAGTCACATTTCTGATATCTTTTTGGCATATCCCGTAATAATTTTTTTCATCTTTCTACTGTACAAGTATGTCAAGACATCAACAAATTAATGCTCGAAGACACATGCCCAAATGTATGCCATATACCACATTAATATAACTTTGTCACCAGATTACCAAGAAAATTACATGGTATCCTACTTTGTGTCTAACATTTCATAGCATTTGGAAGATTTCATCATGGACTTGGTTTCATTAAATAATAATCCCGCAAATTGATGAGTAAGTATTATTATTGAGGTAGACCCAGATTGTATTTATATAAATGCCTCTATTTAAAGTTTGTATTTTGAACCAGTAAGATAGTGTATTATATATATATATATATATATATATAATATATTTTTTATATAATATAAATATATATATATATATATATATATATATATATATATATATATATATATATAATTGTTAAATAAATTTAAGATTTTATTGTTCTTAACCAATACTAGACAAGTACTAGATAGTAAAATTATAATCGGTACAAGAATGAACTGGTGCATAATATATTTGTGACTTGTGTATGTACTGTGTATGATGATTTATGCACACATATTCTTGTATGAAGTCACAAATAAAACAAATTTCTTTCAGACAACTGCTAAATTTGATCAAGAGAACGGCAACATCAGGAGAGAGCAACTCTCTGCTTGTGACAGGTCCAAGGGGAAGTGGCAAAACAATGGTAACATGTCAATGACTTGATGTAACCTAAACCAAACCAAGTTAAGGGGTTTCATTGCCTCATGTTTCAGACGGGACTTATGGGAGACTGACGCAATAATTCAGTATTTGTTTAATTTATTTGTGTAAAGTGAAAATGAAAAAAATGTCATCAAGTTGAAACAGTAATTTAAAAACATTCTTTATTAAGACTGTCATTATTCAGTGTCTGAAATGTTGAAAGTTAAGTTTCACAGAATTTAAAAGTTGTGTCTTACAGAAATGTGTTCCCTCTTTAGATAAGCTAGCTTTTTCAGTTACTAATTCATCGGCGTTATATTTGACATAGAAATGTCAATGGTCAGCCATGTTAAACATGTCAGCTGTATATCATACTACCATCTAAGGAACATTGCATCGATCCGATCATGCCTCACCCAGAAAGCCGCCGTCCGCCTTGTATATTCTCTTGTTATATCGAGAATTGACTATGCGAACTGTCTCCTGTATGATCTCCAACAGTGCCTAATATCTAAGCTACAAAGAGTCCAAAATGCTGCCGCTACACTAGTGGTCCGCTGCCACAGATGTGAACATATTACACCAGTTCTCATGAAACTACACTGGCTCCCGGTGAAACAACGAGTGCAATACTCAATCCTGCTTCTGGTGTTTCGTGCACAACATCGATTGGCGCCACCTTACATCACCGACCTGCTTGAACAAAGAGCTACGAGAGTATTACGCTCCACCATAAACAATGACGTCTACGTGCCGCCATCTCGCAGCCGATACGGTCCACGACTGTGGAACTCTCTCCTTGCCGAGATAAAGAAAACCGGTTGCATCGTGACTTTTAAAAGACTATTGAAAACCCACCTATTCCGGGCTGTATATGAAGTATAGACACCTGTCAGTTTATTATTAAAGTTTTAATTTAATTTTACCTATTTATTATCTTGTACATGTTATACAGTAATCTTACATAATGTCATACTCATTATTTTATTATCAATATACCATTTATTTTAATAATTATCTTTAGCTAATTTATTAATTTTATTATTTATTACTATTAATTTTTTTAAAATATATTTTATCATGTATACATACTCATGTACAGCGCCTCCAAATGGATATTTCCAGATTTATGGCGCTATATAAATGTTCTTATTATTATTATTATAATTTTATACTTTGGATTCACTTCATTGTATAGTTAAATTCTCACAAAGGGAATAATAAATAGATGAATGGAAAACTATATTATACATATATTTTTAGTAACAATAAGGGAACTCATGCAGCAGTTTCTTTTTAACAATCACAATAAAATATAGACGACACATGGAAACACTTCTACTAAAATAAAATATTTGAAAGTTTTTGCAAGAATAACGCATGATCTCATTAGTTCATGAATAAAAACGTGAATCATTCAACAGTGGTTCAACACCTTAGTATGTTGTAACATGAAGCTCCCAACCAGGGTTTTATACAGGATAACAAAAATTGCCAGTCGCACATTTTATGGTGGACACATGGATGTCAACTGTCAAGCCAGTTGACAAACTTGGAATGTTTTTTTTAAACCTGAAATGGACTATAAACACACACGTGATACCATTTACACTCATTTCTAAGGCATAACTGACAATGTCTATGATTTGTGAAGACTTACTCATCCGTCACCCATCCAGCCATATTTCTCCCCGTCCAAAACAGGTTTTACTCATCCCAGAAGGGCCGCCAGTGTCTGTTTGCATTACCATAATGTTCACTAGAGTTGGTGGTGCGACTCTAGCAATTTGTGTTCTGAGCTTCCTGGTATACGTGAGCGGTGATGACCAAAACATGACCGTAATGGGATGTACTCAGGGACACTGGCCACTCTGACACTGAAAAGCTGACGTGTTTACGAGAAGGAATGCGACTGTTTCAGCTGCTGCGGAGTGTGTTGGAGGAGTTGAGCCAACAGAGGGAAGTGGCCGGCAACTTGATGCAGGTTCACCTCAACGGTGAGATTGTGTGCCAGGTCACCGGGGGGGTATGGTTGACATGTGGTCTGGTACGATGTCACATTGTAATAAATTTTATGACTAGTTTGCATGTGTACTTATAAACATATACACATGTGTACAAAGAGCATCTTTTACAGGTTATTTTGACCATATAGTTAATTAGTCAACTATTCATCCAATTTTTATTAATTTATTATTTTTATTAATAAATTGTTATTATGTTAATACTCTGCTTATTTATGTATATATATTTTAAGGGAAGGCTTAATTTAATCCCAATTACCATTGTAAAGCGCCCAGAACAATTAGTTGGATGGATGTGACGCTATATAAGAACTATATTATTATTACATTGTTATAGCATTTACTACTAATACAGTTGTTTAAATGACATCTGCCATTCTGAACTGACATGTGCCTTCTAAGCATTTGTTTACACCTCGACCAGGTGAACCGTGACCTGTGCATTGTCTACAGGTTTACTGCAGACAGACGATCGAATTGCCTTGAAGTCAATCACACAACAGTTGGCTCTGGAAAATGCAGTCGGAGACAGAGTCTTTGTAAGTCACAGTAATAGAGCCCGGTGTTAACACAGCAGGGATACCATGAACGTTTCCTGCTTGGGGAAGGTCATTCCCTTCTTTATGGCCAGTGTTGTCTATGGGATAGTGCTATACATAAGAGTGGTGTATCAGTGAAATAGTGTCCCTACTTAAGAGTGCTGTGTCCATGGAATAGTTTCCCTACATAACATTGGTGTGTCTGGAATAGTGTCCCTACATAAGAGTGGTGTGTCTGGAATAGTGTCCCTACATAAGATTGGTGTGTCTGGAATAGTGTCCCTACATAAGATTGGTGTGTCTGGAATAGTGTCCCTACATAAGAGTGGTGTGTCTGGAATAGTGTCCCTACATAAGAGTGGTGTGTCTGGAATAGTGTCCCTAAATAAGATTGCTGTGTCCATGGAATAGTGTCCATATATAAGAATGGTGTATCAGTGAAATAGTGTCCCTACAAAAGAGTGGTGTGTCCGTGGAGTAGCGTGCCTACATAAGAGGGGTGTGTCCTTGGAATAGTGTCCCTACATAAGAGTGGTGTGTCCGTGAAATGGTGTCCCTACATAAGATTGGTGTGTCCTTGGAATAGTGTCCCTACATAAGAGTGGTGTGTCCGTGAAATGGTGTCCCTACATAAGATTGGTGTGTCCGTGGAATAGTGTCCCTACGTAAAAGTGGTGTGTCCGTGGAATAGTGTCCCTACATAAGAGTGGTGTATGAGTGGCACTTCATGCGAGTTGTCTCCTCCAGCTGTGCGCATCACTTCACCGTTGGAATAAAGTAATCCACACGGGACTGTCCGTGTCCCGAGAGATCTGTATTACTTTCTACTTTTGTTTTGTTTCAGGGAAGCTTTGCTGAGAATCTTCAGTTTCTTTTGGACACCCTAAAAAGTGGTACGTTCACACAGTGTGACATACTGGGGTAGTTATTTTATTGCCACTATTTATTTTGAATTTGATTGGACCAAATTCAAGGCCTTGAAATCCTTGAATTTTACAAAATAGTCTTGAAAAATCTTGAATTTAATTGTGGTCAATAAAATATTGTTTGACTCAATTGTTGTGATGAATAACAGCCAGAAAAAGAAAAGCCTATGCACAAAAATACTCATGCACATTGGGCAATCGGCATTTCATTGTGGTCGGCGCCATTGTTTTCTTAGTCGAGTAAAAATGTTAATGTTAACTTAATCTACTGTGCTTAAAAGTACATATGTCGTTAAAAGAGTCTTGAATTTCTTTTTCTAATAGCATTAAAAAGTCTTGAATAGCCTTGTATTTCAAACGTCCAGATGTGTACGGCAATCACAGTCTTGTTTAGTTGACTGACGTGCGTTCTTGTAGGGGGAAAGAACACCAAGTCAATCCTGTTCGTGTTGGATGAGTTTGACTTGTTCGCTCTCCATCACAACCAGACCCTGCTCTACAACCTCTTCGATGTGTCTCAGTCCGCGCAGACGCCCGTCTGTATCATCGGCCTGTCTGCCAGACTCGTAGGTCATCTTACCTGTTCAACTGACATTGATTTCTACACGTTTGACCTGTTCATGCATCGACAGTTACATCTAACATAGATTATATACCAATACGTGCAGTTTTGTTTACAATGCTACACGTTTTCTAGGATTGTTGCACATTACGTAGACCAGTTCCAGCTAATCAATTGATGCGATGATATAAAGCCTGAATCAGCCTAAACCATTAACCACGGGAAATTTATTTGAAAAAGAAATGCTACAAATTCTTTTTACGGTCACAGATGAACCCTTAATATTTTGGCACCCAAGGGGTAGATGCATACAGACAGATCACAGACAGGACAGACAACAGACAGACAGACAGACAGACAGACAGACAGACAGACAGACAGACAGACAGACAGACAGACAGACAGACAGACAGACAGACAGACAGACAGACAGACAGACAGACAGACAGACAGACAGACAGACAGACAGACAGACAGACAGACAGACAGACAGACAGACAGACAGACAGACAGACAGACAGACAGACAGACAGACAGACAGACAGACAGACAGACAGACAGTGACAGACATATACAGTGTATATGCAAACTGAATTAAAGTTACCCTGGAGTGGAACAGGCTGTTGATGACTTGCTGTGGTTTTAATAAATTATAAGATGAATTTAACTCTTAATCTGCTTTCTCTTCAATTCTTATGATTCATTATTTTAAAAGTAAATATTTTGGGTGTCGTTGCTTCAATTCTGGAGATTCCATTTCATCCAAATATAACAAATCTTGAGATCTGGTCAGAGAAGATTGATGTCTTATCTTGTTCTTAGTGTTATGCCAAGAAATGGCTCATTTATCTCTCTATGTTATTCAAGGCAACTTTTAATGAACATGGTTATTCAGGTAATCATAAACTCAAATACTGTTACTCTGTACATTAATAATTGTTCCTCATGAATAAAGATAATTAATAAGCACAATCTGTTAGCACAACCAATTGCATTAGTTAACCAGACATCCTTGTGTCTATTTAAGGATGTCGTTGGACTTCTTGAGAAGCGGGTCAAGTCTCGTTTCTCGCACCGACAGCTCCACCTGTTGGGAAACCTTGACTTTGACGGCTACATTGACATCTTTTGCATGTTGCTCACACTCCCAGAAGATTTCATAGACAGAAAATATGCCAAGAAATGGCTGCAAACTCTTGAGGTAAATTGGAAATCACAATCTCTTGCAGAATTTTACAGTTGAATAGCTTAGGTTCAGTACGGAATATCATATTGTAAAATTATTCGCTTTTTGGTGAGTATGTCAAAGTTGAAATGTCCACCATCTGTGGGCTATTTATTTGTGTTATAGAAGCTGCAATTACAAAAGACTAAATACAAGTTCTCATCATAGTGTAATAACGAAATGACATTTTGGCATTTTGACAAACAGGGAAGAAGAGAGCTCTAATGTCATGACAGTGGCCATGTTGCCTCAGGTATTATTGGTTATTCCTACTACAGGAACTGTGTGAGTCGACAGCCGTGAAGGACGTCCTTAGGAAACAGTTCAGCATCAGTAAAGACGTCCGCACACTGCAAACGTTACTGGTAAGGAGGTTGGCATTTATACAAGCATCTCTTCCAGTGATAGTCAGCCATATGTACAGTTTGTTTACCATAATCTATGTTAGATTAAGATGATATAATACCAAAACATTTACGACCTGAAATACTTTTTTTTGAAAGATTGAAGTCCAGTTTCAACTTTATAAATTAGCTTATAAATTGTTGTACTAATAAACTGTAATAAAATAAAGGTAAAGTTCATAAAATATTTGAATGATATATGTCTTGTTTGTATAAATTTGACACTGGTGGTTTTGTCCATATGTGTTAAATGTATATTACACATGCACGCACGCACGCACGCACGCACGCACACACGCGCGCACACCCACACACACACACGAACATATTTTGGATACTTCAACTTGAAAATTGAAAAAGTTAATCTTTGGGAATAATTATGCTATCTGAATAAGGAATTGCATGTTGCTTTCAGCACAAGTTAAACTAAACACTGACTTGCATCAGCAAGTTATAAATGATCATTTTCTAAGGAACCATCACCAATTTATAGTATAGTTCTGGATATTTCTAACTTAACTCTCTGACAAATAGTAAAAAGAATTTGCTTTTTCACACCCCATCTCTCTGCCTCTGTCTCCCAGATACTTCCCGTCTGTCACGTCTCTCCCAACCATCCATTCCTAGCCGCGGGAGACTTTGTCGACTCCAGCAAGCTACTGGGGGTTGACTCAAAGGCGGCCATGCTCCATGGCGTGTCAGTGCTGGAGTTGTGTCTGGTCATTGCCATGAAACACGTCCGACAGATCTATGACGACGAACCCTTCAACTTTGAGATGGTCTTCAGAGGTATGGACCAAAACATCTGGAAGCAACATCATCTCACTGTATCGTCATCTGAAACGATAGCCACCTTTCAAACAAAAATCAAGACGTTTGTTTGAAATCCCACCCTGAATGTTGACCTGTCCCATGCTCCAATGGTGACAGTTGTCTGTCCCCATTTATGATTAAACTTAATGATTTTGTATGAACTCTCAAGGATATAGGCATTATATGTGCTACTGTTATTATTATTAATGGCAATAATAATTTAATATGTAAATGCGTTTTATGTCACACATTGTGTGCATGCCAAAAAAATACGAAATGCGTATTGTACCTGCAGGATTTATAATACAATGTATACAGCAACCATACAAACATGACAACTGAGAGACTAGACTACAAGAAACAGTTTAAACTTAATTTTTTTAAATGATGTGTGTGTACAACTATCTACCCGGTATGTCTACTTTTATCTGGCGTACGTGTTATAATAACAGTGCCAAATAAAATGCAAGATTTGTTAATTAAGTGGGTTCAATTTAAAAAAGTTTGCACGCATCTTCACTTGTTACATTTAAATTACTAGACACAAAGATTGAATCTGATCCACCCATATGGATGTACTAAATATGATACTGTTTGTTAATGAAATTCATATATTTATGGACATTTTCTGGATACTTTCAGAATACCAGAAGTTTGTGAGGCGGAAATCATCAGTCCAGTCATATGAGAAACCAGTTGTATTGAAGGTAAGTGATGATGATTATTAAGTTATGATTCTTATTGAAGTTATTGAATGTTAGTGATTGGTCCACGGAGGGTAGGGCAGAGCCGTAATGTAAAGTGCATTGTTTTGGAAGTACTTTTACTTGTAACGAAGTACAAATGTATGTACTTTTTCTACTCATAATTTCTTTGTTAAATTTGCGAAGCCCCTAAAGGTTCCACGAATGATCTGTGTCAGAAGCACGTGCGGCACTGTTTGCCGTCAGTATAGATTTATTTACAAATGTCAGAGGAAACAACAAATATAAATAACAGATAAGCAGAGACAGTCGTGTTAAATGTCCTAGACTTGCCGGATTTCGTTTGTTACTTGATGAAGCCAGTGAGATAATTGCAATCTGGGGTCTGGCACTGAGCCAGCTGTGCCGGCTGCCCGGATTGGGCCGCCCGGACAACAATGACCAAGGGTTATTTAAATCCTTGCTTTGACCAGACAAGAAAAATAGATGCCTTACTATCTTCTTGTGTCTTGCCTGTTGTTGACACAGTTTGTTAACTTTAGATGATCGTTGTGAACGGCACAGGCTAGATGTATATCGAGGGTCCCCAATATCGCCCACCGCAAACCTGCCAATCTTTATTATCTGTATCTATCTGTAATATAGATCAGTGTGTGTAACTGAGTGAAATCAGTTTCTATATATATTTACATAAAATTATTTTAAAATAAATGTTACACATGAAGGCGTAATTATTATGAAAAGAATTTTATAAGCACTGATCTAGACCTCCTTCGTCAAGTATCACAAATTACAAAAAATTTCACACGTCCAATATGATAACAATGTTAAGAACCCAATAATAACATGTATATCTTCTTCTACTTATGAATACGATGGTTATTGTAGCTCTGTTAGTAATCAAACATGATGTAGGCTATTTACAGTCTGTATGCAATGCTGTTTACTTATATTTCACACTGTTAGAAATATTTATTTATTATGCAGAGAACGAAATATTACTAAGCAAATTATAACTGCTTGGTATATACGCTAAATGATATTGTGAATATTTTGTTTTATTCACAACAGCTGGCTGCATCACCCATTTAAGATAATTACAGGAGAAAAGTACTTTTGTGTTTACTTCAAGTACAATGTTTTACTTTTTAGGTCAAGTAAATTTTTCTAGAAGTACTTTTACTTGAGTAGCTTTTTCTAGTGTTACTTTTACTTTTACTCAAGTACAAAATAAATGTACTTGTTACAGCTCTGGGGTAGGTTCATTTAGAGGAAGGGACAAAAACGTCTAATTGCACCCCCTTGAAACTTGCAAGAAACCCACTTTCAGCAGTTTCAAAAACCCTCCAAGTGCACCCCTCTTGAACCTGGTAAAAACGATGGCATATTCCACATATCAAGGTGGTATGTTATTCCATAGATTAAGGGGATATGTCATGCCAAAGATTAAGGGGGATGTCATTCCACAGATTAAGTGGTATATCATTCTACAAGTCAAGTGGGTATGTGACCCCCCCAGGCCACCTGGACCTGCCTATGGCCATCATCTGTTGTACAGCCAATAGAATTTCTGTAAACTGAATGTTTTGTATATTTATTGCAGGCTAAAAATGGTGACAATTTTTTTGGCCTATTAAAAACAATTTATATATGCTTATAAAACACAATTTATAGTTTCAAAAGGTTTTACTAGCATTACATTGATATAAAAAACAAGTGACATCGACCATCCCTTAAAAAAATTGTGAACACGAAAAATGGGCTTCTCTGGAGAATATTCACTTCAGTAATAAAGGCAGTAAATGATATGCTAAATGGTATCCTGACATACCACATAAATGTCCACCATTTTGTTGAATTATCTGTACCCTTGGGTACCAAAAAATGGCAAACAGGTATAGCGTCAAAAATTAAATAGAAACGCTAACAGTACAAAAATGAATTGCTTATTTTGTTCTCAATAAGCAAATTAATTATGTTAATGTTTTTTCTTCTTGAAAAAGTGTGCAGCACTGATACATTTTGCTCTGTTTCATCATGAGTGTGTGCGAAACATGGATGATTATAACAATGTCATTCAAAAAGCCGTTGCAATGAAATCATAGTGCTGCAATCACCAGGTGGCGCGCAAAGTTACGGAGTACTGTTTACTTCATCAAATATTGTCCAGTCGACAGATACAGTCATACAACGTTGCTTTTTGCTTTGTCAGTCTCACGGAATTCTGTGTCAATGTTTGTAGGCGCGCAAAGTTACGGAATACTGTTTACTTCATCAAATATTGTCCAGTCGATAGATACAGTCATACAACGTTGCTTTTTGCTTTGTCAGTCTCACGGAATTCTGTATCAATGTTTGTAGGCGCGCAAAGTTACGGAATACTGTTTACTTCATCAAATATTGTCCAGTCGACAGATACAGTCATACAACGTTGCTTTTTGCTTTGTCAGTCTCACAGAATTCTGTGTCAACGTTTGTAGGCGTTTGAGCATCTGTGTGCCTTGGAGCTCGTGCGACCAGTAGGCGGCGCCACACGCCAACAGAAGGAGTACCGTGTCGTCACGCTATTGGTGGACGACTCGCAAGTGATCGACGCTCTGCAGAGCTACCCGGGGTGTCCGACAGAAGTACGACAATGGGGACTGTCGTCCGCCATGGCCTGAATATACACCTGTACATGTCCATTTTCAGTCAGATTTGAAGACGACGTGCTCACATATGAACATTCTGTCACATTGTTTATAACCTATGTTTGTGAGTTATGTTTTCAAACACCCTCAGAATTGATAAAAGTTATATTTCAGACACCCTCAGGATGTACAAAATAAATATTTGTTTTGTGTATGGACATGAATCTTTTCGATGTGTCCAAACACTTAAGTATATATGTTTCTCGAGAATTAAGAAATTGAATATTTTTGGTACCCAACATACAGTATCTCATTAAAAATGCAGGTGCCACTAAACCACACGTTTCTTTCACATTCCTTGCTACAGGACACTTTACAAACATGTGTCGTAGCCATGTTCTTCTGTCTCCTGTTACTCATAAAATTACTGTTTGCATTGAGAACATTGTTTTGTTGGAGTTTGACGAGATAGGAGTGCAGTTATATGTTGGCTTCTTCCGTCCTCCATCCTCCATGCAACTTTGCAAGGTTTCAAATTGCCTTTAGTATACAAGTTTTATTTTACTTTTGCCACAAGGACTATATGCGCGTGTGCAGGTGTGGCGGTCCAGAACGTCGAAGGTTAGCGGTTCATGTCAAAAGGTTAGCGGTTCATGGCGAAGGTTAGCGCGACGTTACAGCCCGCGCTAGCCAGTCTGGAATGTATATCCGGTCCAGGATGTCGTTCCACCTCGTTTTGAGTGTTGTTTATGGACTTCTTACATGCGTGACACAGGTTAACGTCTACTGTGACCAGCGTAAACATATTAACATATGAGTGAACCATGCATATTATAGTTTATGTTAATCATTTATTGATGCGCTTCCTTTCTTGCAATTATTTTTATTAAACATAACAAAACCTCACAATCATCGTTACTTGTAATTTTTTATAAACAGTGTTTTCTTAATGTCCTTGTCTCAGAGCGTTGTGCATGTTATGGCTTCGTTACAGCCATGGTTTTCAATGCAGTCTATAGTACGTGCAGCATTAAATACAAATCCCCACGTCTTCACAACATATAACTCTGGCAGTTTAAGATATATGTAACTGTCTACTAGCTGAATGTATTAGATGTAACGTGCCCAAATTGGCATAGTTTGTAGGCAGGCCCTATATTTTGAAAACAAATTAAAATAAAGCTGTATTTTAGATACATATGGTTTAAATTGTGTATGTGATGTAGATAGCCCATAGAGTAGTGTGTACAATAAATTCTTCAGGGGATGGGTGTGGATCACACTTTTATAATGGCATATATTTGCGTCTATTTTGCATGTATGGAACACACTTTTATAGTGGTCCTATTGGAATGTTTTGTAGAATTAATTTTTTTTATTCAAAAAGGTGTTATATGGGCTTAACATTGCAGTATATAAATCCCATTGAGGTGTTTCAATATCAGTACAAAGGGTGGAAATCTAAAAAAAGATGGGCTTAACATTGCACTATATAAATCCCATTGAGGTGCTTCAATATCAGTACAAAGGGTGGAAATCTAGACGTTACCATATCCAAATAGTTGGTTTTACCCAACACCACTCGGCAATGATTTAATAATATATTTTGGGAAATGAGTCGTGCATTCAAGGCTTACATAACTTTATTAACATGTCGACTGGTGTAAGTATGTGTCGCATAACAGTTGAATAGTAGTGTTAAATGAAATGCAAACAATATCATTCACAACAATAGAAGCTCTTTGTATAAACCGTTGTATTTAATAATAATTAAATAAGATTACTTTCAAAGATTTATACACTCGTGCAACAACGCGCGCTGAAAACCAACAAGCGGTGCTAGGGCCCGTTGTCTGCCTTGCGTACTGAAATTGATACAATTGTTAATATTTCTTTACAAATTTCGTCCGGTTTTAACCCTCTTTCGGTGTTCAGTTAAATATAACACATCACACAATAGTGAAATAATATAAATGACAAAAGATGTGTATTTTAAACTTTGAACAGAATTTTTCACATTTATCAACATACACCTCTTTAAAAAAAGCAAACTTATTACTTCAGAAACAACATCCATACTAATCCAGATATAACATAACAGGATATTGAAAATAATGAAACTTGTTGATGTAATGGCTGATTAAGGGCCACATGATAATATAATCTAACTACTCCTGCAAAAAACATACCACTACGACAAAAACAGACATGGCTGCAAGGCTAGTAGGCAACAATCCATGTCTTCCCTGTTTTACTATAGCAATGAAAACGTGGGTGTGAAAAAGTTTTAAAGACACACAATAAGCAGTATTGTTGGCTTATGCTAGAAAGTAAAAGGAAATGGTTGTATAATAATAGTAAGATTTCTATAATGCCTATATCATCGTGTGTGTGTGTGTGTGTGTGTGTGTGTGTGTGTGTGTGTGTGTGTAGTGTGTGTGTGTGTGTGTGTGTGTGTAGTGTGTGTGTGTGTGTGTGTGTGTGTGTGTGTGTGTGTGTGTGTGTGTGTGTGTGTGTGTGTGTGTGTGTGTGTGTGTGTGTGTGTGTGTGTGTGTGTGTGTGTGTGTGTGTGTGTGTGTGTGTGTGTGTGTGTGTGTGTGTGTGTGTGTGTGTGTGTGTGTGTGTGTGTGTGTGTGTGTGTGTGTGTGTGTGTGTGTGTGTGTGTGTGTGTGTGTGTGTGTGTGTGTGTGTGTGTGTGTGTCTGTGTGTGTGTGTGGTGGTGTGTGTGTGTGTGTGTGTGTGTGGCAGTACTTAAGTCTACCGGTTTACTTTGCCCAAAGTATTCGGTTTATTCCAAATTTGTGATTCGATAAAATCCCGGCCAACTATCAATATCTGTAATATTTCAATAAACATGATACGCCAAAACAATTATGTCAGTGCTGCATGTTACGGGACAAAATATAGTTTACTTTTCCAATAATGCTACATCCATTAAGATATAAACTAAATAAAACTTGAACATTAAATTATTACTCCCTCCCTCTCTCCCTCAGCCCTCCCTCTCTTCCTACCTCCATCCCTTCCTACCTCCCTTCCTTCCTCCCTCTCTCCTTCTCACTCCCTCTTACTCCGATCCTCCCTCCTCTGTCTCTGCGTCATACTATATCTATCCCATTTTCCTTATTCTTTCCCACTCTTCTCTGCTCGTTTTCTTCCCGCCACTTCGTTTTTTTGGTACCCATTCTCTCATTCTCATTAAGGCGCACATGGATTCGGTCATGGCTATTTGCACATATCTACACGAACGTCGAAGCTATTTATTGCCATACAAAGCAATTTGTGTAATACCTGCCATGCTTCATTGACATTATCACAGTTTAACACAGACAATGCAATCCGTCAATTGGTGTTCTTGGCATAGCTGGCGGCTTCCTAATGGTTTTACTGCTACGCTAGAACGCAGGGGTTGACAACATGTGACTTGCACGTGACAGCTATTTCTATTAACAAATGACTGAAGGGTGCAACGACCAATAGCATGGAATCGTTGGGGTCAAAATGTAGTTCTCCCCGTTAATAGTGCAAGGCCAACTTCATATATTTCTTGGTTTGTTCGATTGGGGTCGAGTGCAGCAGACGATGCACGTTTGACGCTCAATGTAGTGTGACAGTTGGTCTCAACTAAGCTGTATACAAGGTGCAGTTTAAGATGTCAGCAGACACTAGGATATCAACAGATGCCGAAACACAACGAGGACGGGCACAGATTGAACGATGCAATTACTCGAAGGTATGAACGTTTATGGTTTGTGGTGGAAAGACAACTAATGCTCGTACGTTCCATTATTGTTATATAATCATATTCGTGATTCAATGCATGTTTCTGTTGTAATCCCCTCTACCATAATTTTACCTTTAACAGCATCACAAAATTACAATGTGTTCAGAATTACTTAGCAAGGATTGAGACTAGGTCTCCATGTTTTATTCGTTATATGCGGCTTCTAAAGTCATTGCATTGTCTTCCTGTCCGATATCGTATTATCTTTAAGATCTTTAAATTCATTGCTTACTCCGATGAGAAAGGTTGCCTAGCTTCGATCATTTCTAGTTTTTGTCCCTAAAGTCAATACCATTGTTGGGACAAGTGCTTTTGCCTGTTTAAGCTAACACGTATGTGGAAAACAAAATTATGATCACTATGCTGATCGGTGTTGATAATATCTTAAATAAAATAAATTGGCTTAGTCTACATCTGTTATATGTTTATTATTTTATGTTATGTATTCTTGTTTACCAATTTGAGTTATATGGAATAATGCGAATTATGTATCAACACTTAAACTAATTCCTTGTTTCATTTTATGAAGGACAAAATGTCGATGATGTGTGCGCCATCTTGGTTTCACGCCGGCTGTTGTAAAACATTCCTATCCATAAATCTGCATGGTTGAATAATTATAGGTTCCATGTTAACATGTTTAATGTATCATATGATATATTAACATATAAACGATGTTTTCCTGTTTAAGAACACATTGGAAAACAAAAATTTCATCAATGCTATTGGTGTCTATAATATCTTTAATAAAACTAAAGTTGTCTTGGTCTACATCTGTTATATGTTTTTATTTTATGTGATGTATTCTTGTTTACAGATTTGAGTTATATAGAATTATCGAAATTTTGTATCAACATTTTAAAGTAAATTCATTGTACATTTTATGAAGAACAAAATGGCGACGATGTGTGCGCCATCTTGGTTTCACGTCGCTTGGTGTAAAATATACCTATCCATAACTGTATAGAATAATTATACTTTCACATGTTAACATGTTTAATGTATCATATGATATAATATAACATATGAACGATGGTTTAACGTCATTCTACAATACAAATAACTTCTGAAATAGTTATATCAGTTTTAAGTTAAACAAGTTGACACCACAATCTCGCCAGTCAAACACTATATGGTATATAAAGAAAGGAAATTGCTACTATAATTGTAACTGAAATGTATTCGATGCCTCGTGGCAAAGGGTGTATCACGTGATTCTCGCAATGGAGGGTCACATCCGGCAATGGAACGCCGGGCTTAGGGGCAGATACTCCCTCCCTTTCTCGTAGCACAGTGGTCAGTTGTGAAGGTTGAAGGTCGTGACATTTCTCGCCAGGGGAACGTTGTAAGGAGCAACCAAAGCGGAGTCCCGAGCCCAAGTAGCATTAGATACTGTACTATGTACTAATGTACTATAGGCAGAATGTTCCCAGTGTCTCCCACTTCCGGATACCCTCTTTTTTCATTATCTCTTTTTAAATTATATAAATATTATAAATTTCATGGATTTTATCTTTAAAATGTTCTGTTTTTAGCACGTTATCTCAGTTTCACGATAAACTTTAATTAATTCGTTCTACGTTTTGTTTCTGGAAAAATATATTATTGAAAGATATAAAAATTTAATAAATACGTTGCCTTGTAGTTAACTATATCTTGGAGGACTTTCATGTAATCTTTAAAATACATATATTGTATATGTATTGATGGATTTTTATTATTTTGCTTTTGTTCATTATATTTTAATAACTATTATATTTTTCTCACGTAGCGCTTATATATCTGTTAACATTGCTTTATTATAGAAACACCAGATAAGAGGTTCAGACACTGAACAAGAAAAAAAGGATATGGGATAGACCAGGAGAAATGAGCAGAGTAAATAAGAATTGTTACTTGACTGCAGTGCCACCAACAGTATCACTCTTGCGAAGACACTAATTTGAACAAGTCTACGTCAGTTCTATCATAAAGTTACATTGTATTAGTCAATAAAGCAATGTCATAACTATTTTACACACACATACCCCACATAAAACCTAATATGTATTAAATGACACATACCCTATTCATTATTTGGGATGTCATTAGACATACAGAGGATAATCAACTAGAGAAAATGCTGGATATTGTTAGGCAATGCAAAATGTCCTGTTGTAATAACCACCATTAAGAACTCATGCTTGTGGGAAACAACTGTACTGGTTTTGTAATTTGTCACTTTTTCAAGTAGAAACAATCGTTCAAATAGGGTGTTTGACAGCCATGGTGACGGATGATGTGTTTCCTCAAAAGAAGAGTTCAAAATAAAGTTAGCAGTGTTATCCAGAAAAGTGAATTTGTGCAGACTTTGTTTTTAGATTTTTAATAATTATGTATTCCTGTCATGATGTAAATTAAAATTGTCTAATAATATAAAATACAGTTGTGACTGATTGTATTTAGAATACTGTGTTGTAATGCAAATGCATTGTCAGTTGTTTGTCTAACCATTTTGTTCACTTGGATAGTTTAGGGTAATATCGATTCAGTGTTGTGTGTGGCAGATTCACACCCTGCTGATGTTCCTTATGCAAACATTACATGTTGTGTGCACATGCATTGATTCTATTTAATAGTTTTCAGGTAATAATTATAACCATGGTTTATTGACAATCTTAAAGTGAAATGATGTCACTCCCTTTGTCTGTCTGTTCATGTACTGCAGTTGTGACATTTGTGTGAACGTGGAAAGTCATGGTGCTTAGAACATAGTTGGATGGAAGGCTTAAATATATAAAAATTGTCAGTTAGAAGTAATAATTTATACACAAGAAAGAATATAATATAGTAAGGGACACAATTCTAGGAGTTGTAACTTGATAACAATGTTATCTCTATCTGACCAGTGGTTGTGCTATATTCATAGTCAGCTTATGTTATCTGTATGGGAAAGTAAGAGACTTTGAATTCAATTGGTGATATGGATCCACCAATGAAAAGCAACATAAATTGGTTCATCACAATGGACAGGGTTACATTATTTTACTGTTTACATTATCTTGTAAAAACCCTGTAACACGTACACACTTTCACTACTTTTACACACCTGTTCATGAACGCTTATCACCTGTTTCCCTACTTGCTCAACGTAGTTGTCCACATCCTCTTCCACGAATGTTGGAATGTGAATGTCTTCTTCCCTGTCAGCATCATCCATCTATACAATATATCTGAATTGTACCTACTGGGCTATATTTCTGTCAAGTACTATTTCATGAGTCGCAATGTATATCATTAACACATAAAACAATCACTTGTACAAAACATTTAGTTATGTAAATATTTAACAACTAATAAAGTGTTATTTCTGTATAATTATTATACAACAACTGTTGTCTGAAATGCATGTAACATTATGGCATTATGCAATGAATGCAATGACATGCAATATGACAATAAACGAAATACCTCAACAGGCAGACGTGGATGGCGATTGAACATGAGGAAGAATGGGGTGTAGTTGGTCGACCCCTGTCTCTGTGCGCGCATGCTAAATGCGACCTCTTCCAGGTAGTCGTCCTAGTCATCCTGATGTTCACCCGTCAACTTGCTCAGTCGGGTTTTGAGTGTCTGATTGGTTCTACAATCAATCCAGATGGTCAATGGTTGACAATTCTATAAGAGTAATTCTGGGTCAGTCTGAAAATGAATATCAGTTGTGAAAAACAATTAGAAATGTTTTACATGCTTATACGACAATAACAATATTTTGAAGAAAAAACATTGTTTTATTCATAATGTGACTGTAATGCTAATAATTAATAACTGCTACCTCTCATCAAGTTCATTTGTTTGGGGATGGTACGCTGCCGTAATCATGTGGTCGATATTGATTTTTTTGGCCAAATCTGTATTGATGGTGTTGACAAATTCACGACCTTGGTCAGATAACAATTTCTTTGGGGCACCATATCTGTAAAAAGACAACAAATATGAGACATTCTGCTGAAGATATGTGGTGAGCGTGCTTTAAAACTATCCTTTTTCAATTTTTGTTGGATTATAGCCAATTATTATGAAATAAATTTTGTATACTGCTACACACATAAGTTATTTAAATTAAGTATACATGTCTTCTTATTAACATTGTTAGGCTGCTTTATCATTTGCTGAATTAAAGCTTAATAATCAAGGAATTCAATACCTGCAAATGAAGCTGTTCAAGCTTCGCAATACCTCCTCACCCGTTCAACGTATTTTGTGAAATAGTGTCATGACATATTTGTAGCCATTCTTGGTCTCAGGTAGTGGGCCTAAAAAGTAGCTTAAATATAAGTTTGTATAATAACATTAGGTAGATTCCATTAAAAGGGGCTTCAAAGTTAAATCAGTATTCTTGATAGGACATTTGTTGTCCCTCTCTTCTAAGGCCATCAAATCTAAACTGGCGAACCTTCAATGAAACAAGGAAATCAAGGAAAATAAATAAAATTAATAGGAGTAGAAGTTGTGATATTCTATTCACAACAATATGCCATAAAACAGGCGCACAAGAATGACATTTTACATGCACAATCATCTAATTGCCATAGATAATATAATTTGCAACACAAGCACAAATGCTAACTTGGGACAAGTGTGCATATGTTACGACTATTTAATTTGTCATAAACATTCAAGAGTGGAAATGTTTACAGCATAAATATCAATATTAGCTCCTGTGTACACTGGCAATAGTCAACATTACATTGAGTAAGGATTACATCTGTACTTTTCACATTACATGGCCTACCTACGAGATCTATGCCAACCATATGCATGGGTGCCACAATCTTGATAGGTGTCAGCATTGGCGCTACTGTTTTGATTTTTTCATATCGCTGACATGCATTGCATTTCGAAATCTGCAATATGTAAAATCAGATCATGTAACATAAAATATGGGATCTACAATGACAAGAATTGTTACATTGGTATGAATTTTAATACAGCATATACATATGGATAGTGTATTGTAATGATATACTATAAGTGAGTGAGAGTAGTGAGCTAGTGAGCTTGAGTGAGTGAGTGAGTGAGTGAGTATATATGATATATATATATATATATATATATATATATAT
Organism: Ridgeia piscesae; assembly: GCA_025642075.2. Taxonomy (NCBI): domain Eukaryota; kingdom Metazoa; phylum Annelida; class Polychaeta; order Sabellida; family Siboglinidae; genus Ridgeia; species Ridgeia piscesae. The sequence goes on from JAODUO010000381.1 coordinate 324,566, forward strand.
ATATATATATATATATATATCGTCGCCTCAGTGCAATAAGGTTGTAACTGACATTTTTCTCAAATCTGGATTTTTGCAGTTCTGAAGTCCCATAGCACATGTCTACTTAGTGTAAGAATGTTATTTTCCACAGAGGAGTGAAATTACTCCGTGCAACAAGGTTGTATCTGCCACTTACAACCTTGTTGCCTGGGACACTGTCAGCCACCATGCTGTGGATATGTCCTAGCAGTCCAGCAGGTAATAATTAGCATAACTAACAAACAAACCAAGTAAACAACACTGAACAAAAATAATATAGCTCACATCCCCTCTTACATCAACAGTTCTTTCTAAATTATAATCACTGATTATATAATATGCTTAACGGAACTACACAGATATTCCAGCCAGTCTAGACTCCAAGTGATCAGTTTTAATTAACATAAACTGACACACTGCAGGCTCTCCTCCTGTCTACCAACTCATCAGTGTTAGCTGCATGTATATTGTCTTAATTAATCTCCTTGATCATACACTTCATTATGTCTCATATCTGTATATAATGTACTTTTGGTCAAATTAATTATTCTCATTCTGTATACCGCCTTCTACATCTAAACTAACTTAACTATATTGTTTAAGCCATCCAGCAGTAGTGCCATGTTTTCTGCCAAATATGTTGGAAGAAAGGTATCTACTGAAATACTGTTAATAAATAACATGTGTTTATACATGGAGAGGCTAATTACAAAGTGATCAGGCTTATCTGTCTTATCACAATGGCAAGGCCTACTGTTGGTTTAAGCCCTGACCACCTGCAAGTGACACCCCCTTGCCCACCCCTTGGAACCACATGTACCATTAATATGCAGTCAGCAAAATCATTGATCATTTGTCTACTCTTCCCAGTTCCAGTATGTGTAAGCCCCACTGGGCTTGTGTCCATGTGTGCTTACCCCTGGGGTAGATGTAAAGTAAAGTGGATGGAATCAAACCTGTTCCACATCAGAGCTGATGATCCAAATGCTCTCTACCTGAAGTATGCCTTTGACAGTGGCTTTGTTCGTATGGATTTACTTTAGCATAGCAGGCGATCAACACCAAACCCTAACCTGGTACATCTGTACACAGCCTGCTGCCAAGTACAAGGATCTTCAGATCCTGTGCACTTCGAGGCTGATTCCTAGCATCTACCGTCCTTTTTCTATTATTTTCAATTATAATTATAACCATAATTTTAAATTACATTATAGATTATTCTTGTATTTTATTATGATTAATGTTTACATACTATTTTAATAATGAATTTATCTGTATTTAATTTCTCTACTTCTGTAGTTTATATTTTTATGACGAAAGCTGCAAAATCAATTTCCTAGTCCGGGACAATACAGTTTTATTGTATTGTATTGTATTCTAAGTCACTGAAGCATAAATGAACTCAAGCATGACAATGTCATTCCAACCAGACACAATGTGAATGTGTGACGTGTCACCAGGTTTGTTAGACATTATAGTTAATATGACATTCAGTAATGTATTAGTCATGTGCATTTAATGTTATGCAACAATATCCTGTGAATAGATTTGAACTGACATCTGATCTGAAACTTTACTGCATTTTATGAATAATTGGTATTACCCTATGGTATATGAAAGTGCAAGCATAAATATATACATTTAGATACATAAAAGTGTCAAGACATAAGAAATATGACTAATACTGTAACAATTGTCGGTTTGTTATTAAAATAATAGATGATCACCAAAGGTTGTATCTCCATTTTCATTGGGGAGTTTGTTGTGGAACTCCGTGCAATAAGGTTGTAACTACACTATTGACCTATTTTACAGTATTGCGTAATATTATTTTGTTTAATGCATACATCAAATAAAATATATGTATGACATCTATATGCATACACAACAATAACACTGTATGCAAGTTATTTAGGACACAGTATCAAATGAAAATCTTCTTTTGCTTCTCCTGCACAATTACCAAAATGCAGATACAACCTTATTGAACTGAGGCGACGATATATATATTTTATATATATATATATATATATATATATATATATGGAGTATGTGAATACAATATATATGCATATTGCAATATTTTGATTGATTTATTGAGTGTTGAACCAGCAGGATATATACTATTCAGTAAATCAGTATTGTCTGACTCATGATCTTGTCTGCCAATAAAGATATAAGATCGATATCTGATATATATATATATATATATATATATATATATATATATATATATATATATATATATATTATATATGTGTGTGTTTATATACGTATACATTACACCTCCTGATCACTTACGTATGTTTTTACGTCACCCTTGACCCCTTTCCAGTAGTATCGCTGGGTTATTTTGTCTACAATGGCATTGACGCCACTGTGGCCAGCATGGGGGGCAGAGTGGACCTGCCACAAGATCTTTTCTTTCTCTTTTTCATCGGTGATGATTTTTTGGCGGATGTTTGTGTGTGGCTGAACGTACACTAACACTCCAGTTTCTGCAATTATTTCATATAATCATAGTTACATTGATGTTCCTAATGAACGTCATTAAGACCCTCTTGTTCTTGGGTTGCAATAGTGGTGGTAGTTTGAGCAAATTAATTACATATAGTTTGTAGGGGAAGGGCAGGTAAAGTGGGCCTGTCAGCCAAAGTGGGCCCCATCTGTCACAGCATTCCTGGTATGCAATGCAGTCAAACCAACAATAGTAGTATTTACAAACCCTCCATGGGAAACAATTCAACGTTGTATTTGTTTCTTTGGCACAAATGCAAAACGTTGAGTATCACATTTGTGTTTTAGGTACTTTTCTTAAATAATTGATATGCCTTACAAACACCACCTTTTCATAAATTGTCAGGGTACATAACTGAAAATGTGGTTCAGGGAGCAATAGGCCATAGTTAGTTAAATGAACAATTTCAGTTTGAAGTGAATAAACACAATAATCCCAAAATGGCGTCCGACTGATAATCTATAGCAGAGGCCAAAGTGGGCCCCATGGGGCTACAGTGCGCCAAGCTACAGAGGGACGACCTGGAACATTGCTGGCAGTCATTACAAGAAACACGTCGAGGCCACAGCAAGACTGGTAACGTGCCTACAACCACCCATTTCAAAGAAAAGAGGGCACACAAAAGCTGAGAACATGTAAAAAACATAGAAGGAAGACTACTACGCTATGCCTTATCTGGGATATTCGGATATTTTGTATTTTAACAGCAGGACATGCAAAAGCTGGATGTATTGTGGGGAGTGTGGCCGGTGGATACACTATGCGTACGCTGGGTATGAGCGTGGCGGGTTATGTGCAAGATTTGCTTCAACGATTATGTGGCATCGCATAGCATTGTGAGGGGGCCCACTTTGGCCTCCATTTTTAAAAAAATTATAAAATGAGTGTCTTTAAAACTCGTCTAACGTATTATATTTATTAAGATAGAGTAACTAGACTGTGCCAATATACATAGGTAGGTATTGTAGCAAAAAATTTCAATTTTTGTACATAACTGTCAAATGAAGGTTGATCGGCGCTTAAGGAGCCCATTTTACCCGCCCTTCCCCTACTACCTAGTCAGTTATTAATTGTAAAGAGCACTCCTAGTCTGTTGTCATTTCTGATGTTGCAGTGTGGGCCACTTGATTTGCTGCAGCATTCGTAATAGACATAATATATTACTTATAATAAATGTGTGGATAAATAAATAAATAATGATGCTTGTTTAGTTTAAATGTAGCTGCTAAAAAGATGACTCATGATGATGACATGTTCTTAAGCAGGACCACCCAGTAGAACTTGTCAGTTGGCATTATTAATAAGATTAGCAGTTCATTGATGTATATAATTCCCTGTAATACAGAAGCCGTTTCAGTAACACCATAATGTTAGGTTAAATTGTTTAATGATTGCATACATTCTATGACGGTGGCTGTATAAATATATGCTTAACTTTTATTTTAGTGACTGCATCATTATTAAAGAGAATTTTTACTCCTACTTTCTTAAATGATGTTTTAGTTTTATGTATTTTAGCCTTCTATATTTTTATTTGTTTAGTTATTGTTTTCATTAATCTGTTTACGTGGCACTTTGGTAATGTAGAGTTAATTTTAGTCATATGTTTAAGTAATTATTTTTTAACGAATACCTACTACATATATATGTAAAATGCCCTGAGTAGTTTATAACTAGATTTGGCACTACAGTGTATATAAGTAATTAAGTATACTTATTTATTTATTTTATGAGGTAAATCAGTTGACTGATTTTTATCGGATTATATATCTATATGCAATTGATACGTAAATTGTTGCATCAATGACATTCGTTTTAATGAAATGTCAACCGATGAAAGAAATAATATGCGCAGATGCAATGTATCAGTCAACAGCCCATGCCAGGGGTAATTGTGCACAAAGGTTTGTGCATTTACCTGGCGGATTTGAACCTCCAACATACGCCGAGACATTAGCATCTACTCTTTATTTACCAGTGTTATAATTTAGCCTAAAATTAATGGGGGCCAGCAGTACCCCCACTTTTCAAAACCTAGGGGACACAAAAAGTGGGGACCATACAAAAGAATTCACTTTTATGTCATTGTAATTCTATAATTTTATTCAACACAATTAACATGCCACAAACATCATGACTATAGTCTATGTAGCAGCTTCATTAGTAAATACTGATGATCATTTCAAGACATCAATGGAGGGTTGTGTCTTCATTTTCCTCTGAATCAGAGCTGCTTGAAACTGGTAATTCTTCCTCTATGGGCTGCCTGTCCACCTCGTAACCCCTTGTCAGTCAATGTTAACCCTGACAAAGGGCAGCAATCGACTGCACCCACAGCATCCAGTGTAATTTACTGATACATAATAACGACATTTTCTTTGCCTTGGCCTCTGGGATAGAAGTTGTCAGGCCATTATTTATAAATGTTACAGTTCTTTAATGTGTATAATTGTTTATAGTCCAATATGTTTGATCAGACCCAATGAGTTGGACATGTCAGGGACCTGACAGTAAATGGGGGGCCAGGACCCCCCACCCCAGGCACCTGTTGACCCCTTACCAACCTCTAAATGCCTGTGTGGGTGTTTGTTTTGTCAAATGAATATTAAAATCAGGCAGCATAGTTTTCAGATGTAGCATAATTGTTACATGTAAAAGTGCCACACTGTAACCCCAAGTCACTATGTGCCTTAAATGTTTCAGATTGATCATTAATAGATTTTTGATATATAAGAAGTATTGAAAGACTCAAAAAGTCACATGTAACGCCATGTTGGAATTGCTCAACACTAAACTGCAAGGAAAAAGAAGACAGTCTAACACAAATCTAATTTATTGTTGCTCTTTACAATAACATATAGAAATGAAGGCAAATAACATACAATATTAATAACATAAACAGAACAATATATGGGAAGAACATTACATATTTTATATACAAATATATATATATATATATATATATATATATTATATATATATATTATATTTTATATTATATATATATATATATTTTATATTTTATATATATATATATATATATATATATATATATATATACATACTACACTTTTCAGCACCAAACCACACAACGCACGCGGCCGCCCGCCCGCCCGCCCGCCCGCCGCCCGCAACGCACACACCACACACACACACACACACACACACACACACACACACACACACACACACACACACACACACACACACACACACACACACATTATAACTGCAAGAGTTGAGCAATCACATGGTGTACTGGTATATAATAAACCATGGTTATAATTATTATCTGAAAACTATGTTGTTTAAAAATGATAATGTACTTTAAATACATTAAACATCATGTCAGGTAAATAAAATTTCAAGCGCAGCAGTAATTGCTACAACCACATATCAGTACATATACCCTAAGGCTAAGCAACTGTATATATTATATTAATTGTAAGGTAATCTTACTTATGGAATATGAAGTTAGGTCTGTCCCCACTGAACTCACGCCATCTACCAAGTCTAATGTGAAAACTAATGTATACGCGTGCAGCATACGTGTAATAAATTCACGATGTGACATTTTACTTGACAGATCAGTTGTCACTCATGGTTTTTCGAGGTGTGGCCATAATAAACTGCAATACACAGTGTTTTGTTTACTCACCGTCTACTTGGTAGTTTCCAGTCTTTACCGCTCTGACGACAGCATTTCTCATGCGGATGTCACTTGCCAAGTGCGTCTTCTTTGTTATGTACTGCTTTATACAGTCCGTGTATTGTTTGAATTCGCTATCGACACGTCTCGGCATCGTGGTCGTTGTGCAGAGAAATGACAAGAACACGTGCGCGCTGGAGTGTGCAACGTGGGGTCGACAAGTAGGTTGTCGCTGCAGCGCGCAGAAATGATTTATTATGTAACACTGTCGCCGCGGGGGTCATGAACTCAGTCTCGACATTCTGGCACGGGGTCAAAGTTGATCGGCCACCTGAGGTCACCTGAGGTTACGCCAGTTCGGCGCGCATGTGCATACGTGGAACGACGTTCTGGACTGCTCGACGTTGCATACCGTCGCGCTAACCTTCGCCATGAACCGCTAACCTTTTGACATGAACCGCTAACCTTTTTTCTGAAACCCCTAACCGTTTGATAGAACCGCTAACCTTTTGACATGAACCGCTAACCTTCGACGTTCTGGACCGCTCGAACGTGTCAATGCAGCCGTCCCACAACGGTGTTGCCTCCCACAATGGTCGGCCAGAAAACGAACATTTCCCACCATGCTCTCGTTGTTTCTGGCCGTTAGTTGAAGTTTGTTTCTCAAAATTATCCACCATTGCAGTTGTGTTGTTTCGTGTGAAGCATATTCAGAAGTCATTATTGTTTGTGCAATTTATTTTTAGGAGTTGGAAGATATTGTTTAAACGTGTGTAATTTCGACGATTAAATGTCTCCTCCCAGACGCGTTTCATCTCATGCATCAAATTCGTATACGACTCCAGAAAAGAAACTTTTGTAATTAATACTTGGATAATTTTTATTTTATTAAAGCTCAAGAGGTTTTTCAGCCTCAAAGTCAACAAATAGTGCCCAAGTTATTAACAGGTTGACGGACATGCACCAACTGCTCGATGACAGTCCACCTACACAAAGAAAGCAACAAGATCAAAATCACCGAGGAGTACGACAGGGAGATCGATACCATATCGCCCAAGCTGTTCACGGCAGCACTCGAAAGCATATTCCGACGGCTGACTTGGGAAACCAGAGACTTGAAAATAGACGGCGAATATCTTAGTCATCTTCGCTTCGCCGACGACATACTCGTATGCGCTAATACACCACATGAGCTACAACAAGTCCTACAGGAATTAGTTGATAAAAGTGAAAATCAGGGTTTGAAGACGAACAAGTCGAAGGCAAAAATGATGATGGAAAACGACACACCAATAAACGTTGAAAGCTGCATCTATCTGAGACAGCATTAGAGACAAAAACCAAGACAAGGAGATTCAAAGTCGAACCACGGCCGGATGGACAGCATTCGCCAAGCACCGCGACATCTTCAAGGGTAACATTGGAACATGCTTGAAGAGACAAGTCTACACCTCATGCGTACTTCCAGCAATGACACACGGCGCGGAAACATGAGCATTTACCACCCAAGCAAAGAACAAGCTGGCAGCTGCACAAACAAAGATGGAAAGGAGTATGTTAAACATCACATACCGGGACAGAAAAACAAACATCTGGGTAAGAAACAAGACAAATGTCACAGTAGTGATTGAACAACTCAGAAGACGGAAGTGGACCTGGGCAGGGCACGTCAGCAGGATACGACATAACCGATGGACACTGCGTATCACCACCTGGAAACCATACGAAAGGAAAAGACATAGAGGAAAACCGGCGAGACGTTGGAGAGACGAACTAGACGACTACTGGAAGGCACTCCCAGAGGATAGCGCAAGATATGCAGATGTAGAAGCAGCATGCTGAGGCCTTCGTCCAGCCACGGGACATGGCTGCACAATGATGATGAGTGAAGTGAAATTATAATGGTAAGTTTAACAGTTCTAGTTGTACGGTTTTACTTAAGTGACGGTGGAATAGACTCTAGGAATAAACAGATAACTCAAACTACATGATCGAAGCTGGGAAGGTATTTACAGCTAGTGCAAATTGCTTGCATAAAAGTGCTTAGTAAGTACAGATTTGAAAAATAACCGATTAGCACTCAAGTCGAGCAGAGACGGTCACCCCGAATCTTCTCAGGTCGGCCATAGCCGGTCAGCGAATACAGCATAACGTTTGAATTCGGGTTACGTGGTTCCATCTAGTGATTAAGAAATGCAATAAAAGCGACACCTATCTAGACATATATTGTGAGAATAATAAAGGCGCTAGAGCAAAGAAAATGGCTCAAGCAATATGTTTAAACATCTAGGTCAACTATTTGAGGAAGCACAGGCTTCACGTTAAAATCGGCTGAATGCTAATGGGTTAACACGATATGGGGCAGAAAACCAATGGAAATACATCAGAAATGGCTTAGAGTTAGAAAAACATGGAGACCGAGTTACAATACTTGCGAAACAATACGAACCCGTTTTAATTGTTGATAAGCGAATCATACGCATCGATGTTCTGGACAGTGTATATGTGAAGGCATTGTTGAGAAGACTAATGGGCGCGGCTGATGCACGATAGGTCTGTAGCCAACTTGTTCACTACGGGGGCGTTAAGTGGGTTACATATTCCAAACCCGGACCTCATTACACACACACACACACACACACACACACACACACACACACACACACACACACACACACACACACACACACACACACACACACACACACACACACACACACACACACACACACACACACACACACACACACACACACACACACACACACACACACACACACACACACACAACACACACACACACACACACACACACACACACACACACACACACACACACACACACCCACCCACCCACCCACCCACCCACCCACACACCCCCACACCCCCCCCACCCCCCCCCACCCCAACCCCCAACACACACACACACACACACACACACACACACACACACACACACACACACACACACACACACACACACACACACACAAAAAAAAAAAATATTATAACTGCAAGAGTTGAGCAATCACATGGTGTACTGGTATATAATAAACCATGGTTATAATTATTATCTGAAAACTATGTTGTTTAAAAATGATAATGTACTTTAAATACATTAAACATCATGTCAGGTAAATAAAATTTCAAGCGCAGCAGTAATTGCTACAACCACATATCAGTACATATACCCTAAGGCTAAGCAACTGTATATTTATATTAATTGTAAGGTAATCTTACTTATGGAATATGAAGTTAGGTCTGTCCCCACTGAACTCACGCCATCTACCAAGTCTAATGTGAAAACTAATGTTGGGGCAGCATACGTGTAATAAATTCACGATGTGACATTTTACTTGACAGATCAGTTGTCACTCATGGTTTTTTAGGTGTGGCCATAATAAACTGCAATACACAGTGTTTTGTTTACTCACCGTCTACTTGGTAGTTTCCAGTCTTTACCGCTCTGACGACAGCATTTCTCATGCGGTGTTTAAGTGCGTCTTCTTTGTTATGTACTGCTTTATCAGTCCGTGTATTGTTTGAATTCGCTATCGACACGTCTCGGCATCGTGGTCGTTGTGCAGAGAAATGACAAGAACACGTGCGCGCTGGAGTGTGCAACGTGGGGTCGACAAGTAGGTTGTCGCTGCAGCGCGCAGAAATGATTTATTATGTAACACTGTCGCCGCGGGGGTCATGAACTCAGTCTCGACATTCTGGCACGGGGTCAAAGTTGATCGGCCACCTGAGGTCACCTGAGGTTACGCCAGTTCGGCGCGCATGTGCATACGTGGAACGACGTTCTGGACTGCTCGACGTTGCATACCGTCGCGCTAACCTTCGCCATGAACCGCTAACCTTTTGACATGAACCGCTAACCTTTTGACATGAACCGCTAACCGTTTGATATGAACCGCTAACCTTTTGACATGAACCGCTAACCTTCGACGTTCTGGACCGCTCGAACGTGTCAATGCAGCCGTCCCACAACGGTGTTGCCTCCCACAATGGTCGGCCAGAAAACGAACATTTCCCACCATGCTCTCGTTGTTTCTGGCCGTTAGTTGAAGTTTGTTTCTCAAAATTATCCACCATTGCAGTTGTGTTGTTTCGTGTGAAGCATATTCAGAAGTCATTATTGTTTGTGCAATTTATTTTTAGGAGTTGGAAGATATTGTTTAAACGTGTGTAATTTCGACGATTAAATGTCTCCTCCCAGACGCGTTTCATCTCATGCATCAAATTCGTATACGACTCCAGAAAAGAAACTTTTGTAATTAATACTTGGATAATTTTTATTTTATTAAAGCTCAAGAGGTTTTTCAGCCTCAAAGTCAACAAATAGTGCCCAAGTTATTAACAGGTTGACGGACATGCACCAACTGCTCGATGACAGTCCACCTACACAAAGAAAGCAACAAGATCAAAATCACCGAGGAGTACGACAGGGAGATCGATACCATATCGCCCAAGCTGTTCACGGCAGCACTCGAAAGCATATTCCGACGGCTGACTTGGGAAACCAGAGACTTGAAAATAGACGGCGAATATCTTAGTCATCTTCGCTTCGCCGACGACATACTCGTATGCGCTAATACACCACATGAGCTACAACAAGTCCTACAGGAATTAGTTGATAAAAGTGAAAATCAGGGTTTGAAGACGAACAAGTCGAAGGCAAAAATGATGATGGAAAACGACACACCAATAAACGTTGAAAGCTGCATCTATCTGAGACAGCATTAGAGACAAAAACCAAGACAAGGAGATTCAAAGTCGAACCACGGCCGGATGGACAGCATTCGCCAAGCACCGCGACATCTTCAAGGGTAACATTGGAACATGCTTGAAGAGACAAGTCTACACCTCATGCGTACTTCCAGCAATGACACACGGCGCGGAAACATGAGCATTTACCACCCAAGCAAAGAACAAGCTGGCAGCTGCACAAACAAAGATGGAAAGGAGTATGTTAAACATCACATACCGGGACAGAAAAACAAACATCTGGGTAAGAAACAAGACAAATGTCACAGTAGTGATTGAACAACTCAGAAGACGGAAGTGGACCTGGGCAGGGCACGTCAGCAGGATACGACATAACCGATGGACACTGCGTATCACCACCTGGAAACCATACGAAAGGAAAAGACATAGAGGAAAACCGGCGAGACGTTGGAGAGACGAACTAGACGACTACTGGAAGGCACTCCCAGAGGATAGCGCAAGATATGCAGATGTAGAAGCAGCATGCTGAGGCCTTCGTCCAGCCACGGGACATGGCTGCACAATGATGATGAGTGAAGTGAAATTATAATGGTAAGTTTAACAGTTCTAGTTGTACGGTTTTACTTAAGTGACGGTGGAATAGACTCTAGGAATAAACAGATAACTGAAACTACATGATCGAAGCTGGGAAGGTATTTACAGCTAGTGCAAATTGCTTGCATAAAAGTGCTTAGTAAGTACAGATTTGAAAAATAACCGATTAGCACTCAAGTCGAGCAGAGACGGTCACCCCGAATCTTCTCAGGTCGGCCATAGCCGGTCAGCGAATACAGCATAACGTTTGAATTCGGGTTACGTGGTTCCATCTAGTGATTAAGAAATGCAATAAAAGCGACACCTATCTAGACATATATTGTGAGAATAATAAAGGCGCTAGAGCAAAGAAAATGGCTCAAGCAATATGTTTAAACATCTAGGTCAACTATTTGAGGAAGCACAGGCTTCACGTTAAAATCGGCTGAATGTTAATGGGTTAACACGATATGGGGCAGAAAACCAATGGAAATACATCAGAAATGGCTTAGAGTTAGAAAAACATGGAGACCGAGTTACAATACTTGCGAAACAATATGAACCCGTTTTAATTGTTGATAAGCGAATCATACGCATCGATGTTCTGGACAGTGTATATGTGAAGGCATTGTTGAGAAGACTAATGGGCGCGGCTGATGCACGATAGGTCTGTAGCCAACTTGTTCACTACGGGGGCGTTAAGTGGGTTACATATTCCAAACCCGGAGCCTCATGTACACACACACACACACACACACACACACACACACACACACACACACACACACACACACACACACACACACACACACACACACACACACACACACACACACACACACACACACACACACACACACACACACACCACACACACAACACACACACACACCACCACACACACACACACACACACACCACACATACCACACGCACGCACGCACGCACACACACACACACACACACGCACGCACGCACACGCACACACACGCACGACACACACACACACACACACACACACACAAACACACACACACACACACACACACACACACACACACACACACACACACACACACACACACACACACACACACACACACACACACACACACATACATCTTGTTATGCCATAAGTCGTATGTGCCATGTATTAGAATCGGAATTGAAAAAAATGTGTAATGTATTTGAATCGCATTTGAATAAAAAAATTGCAATGTGTTTGAATTGAAAAATTGAATTTGTTATGTATTTGAATTGGCTGAGTTGTATTTGATCGCAAAATGTGTATTTGGACCCACCCATGGAACGACATAAATGTGGTATTGATGGCCTGCATGGGTTCATCTTATATATATTTAAAGACACCCCACTAGTTCACCATCAGGTGTGCTTACGGGCCTAATTTACATAACGTTTTATTTATTTTTAAAAATGACGATTTATTTTTAATACATAAATTAGACCATTTAAAAGGTGGCGTATGCCTATGCATGACTTGGCACAAAATAGGCCAAGATGATACAGTATTTTTTCGCGAAATACACTGTGACGTAATCGATGACGCGTTTTACTAATATGGGCAATAATGGCGTTCAACGCATAACAACAACGTAAATCATCAATTCGTTGTCATTTACGTTATGAACCCATTGAGCGTGATTTTGAAAACTTTTAACGCTTAGCCATATAGCTAATCAGAAACGGCACACAGGTATTTCAGATTGCTGGCCACCGAGCCCGTAGTTGTTGATTTCACACGAATTTCACGTAGGTTTGAGGAGGAACGACGACCAAAAGTTATAATAATTATAAGGGAGTATTTATATAATTATAAAGTAGAAGCGCGTACCTTGACGCACCCAACGCGTCGTTGACGGCACTGGATACGACGTGTCAACTTGATTGATCATTTGTAGATTCCCAACCAGGACAACATACAGGTGGGAAGAGAAGTTAAGCAAAGTGCAAATGGCCAATCATCAGCCCAATGCCTCTAACCTGCTCCCAAAGTTGTTAGGCTTACCGTGGCTGGCCGCAAGATTATTTCCAGATAAATTGTCCACTTCTTGAATTATCCTAAAAATAGTGAACAAGATTCAGAAAGATGTCTTTTGTCAGATATCAGTCTAGTTATTTTTATTATACCTTCTACGTAGAATTTGATAATTTTGACGCCTACTTGACCCAGCTGTATCTTTGTGTGAACTGTTTCTAAGCCGATGTCTGAGAAGTTACTTTAATTACCACTTTGCCACTAGACGTAGTTATTTTATAATTTTAATACATCTATATCCGCCTGTCTCGTATCTGTGCCCAGTTCAAATCCTGTAATAATTTTGTAAGCATTTCATAAGACTCCCTTTTCTATTATAATGTACCGACTTGCAGTGGGGCAGGCACAATGAACAAAAGTCTGAACATTCAACAGTCAAACAGCGACAACATCTCCCGATAAAGCAGTTTTCTCAGATCTTCACATATGATCGCCATTGATGAGTTTGACCATTATACTACTCATTGGATTTCACAGATGTCCATAGGTGATCGATCATCACATTGCGCACTAAAATCAGTGTAATATGTTGCAGTGCACATGAAATAATAAGGGAGAGAGCCGACCAGTATGCATTCAAGCAATGGTAATTTTTCTTCCAATCTTCGCGATAAACATCTGCATGCACGTTGGCAACCCCAGAAGGGATACATGAAATAAATACGCCTCTAGAAAGAGTATACTTGATGGAACTGTTCCATCAGTTAATTGTGGCATAGTGCTGAGAAATTAGGAATCTAATCGGGTTTGAATCCTACAGTTGTCGTTTTGAAGATTGGACAATTTCATTCACCCTACGTTGCACCAATTCGTACAACTCCATTACAGCGTAGTCCTAAGTACCGGTTGCTGGGTTCTAAAGAATATGGTTTTATTAAGAAAAGGGCGGTTTGCTAGTTGCTATCATGGATCGGGAGCCATGTGAAATGGAAATACATAAATATTTTGTTTTCCTGGGTTTTAGCTTATTTTATAATAATACTAATAATAATAACCTCTTGTAGCCCCTATATACAGGAGCATGCGAGTTGAGAAGTGCGACGTACAAAAACCATTAAGAGCAGCGATGAGTGGGGACAGCCAGCAGTCGTCACAGGAGCAACTGTGGAATGCGAGTAAAAGTACAATAACGATTCGTACATGTGCCCACGCTAAATGACGGTAGTGGCTTCTTGCTAACAACTCATGTACAAGTGTCCATTAAGTGCATGTAAAACATCTAATGTCAATTTTGTCAAACGTACCGTCAACCTAACCCCAACCCTAACCCTAACCCTAACCCTAACCCTAACCCTAACCCTAACCCTAACCCTAACCCTAACCCTAACCCTAACCCTAACCCTAACCCAACCCAACCCAACCCAACCCAAACCCAAACCCAAACCCAAACCCAAACCTAAACCCAAAACCCTAACAACCCAAACCTAACCTAACCCTAACCCTAACCCTAACCCTAACCCTAACCCTACCTAACATCCTAACCCAAACCTAAACCCTAACACTAACCCTAAACCTAACCCTAACCCTAACCCTAACCCTAACCCTAACCCTAACCCTAACCCTAACCTAACCCTAACCCTAACCCTAACCCTAACCCTAACCCTAACCCTAACCCTAACCCTAACCCTAAACCTTAACCTTAACCTTAACCTTATTCCACATAAGAGCAATCTTAAATGTCTGGCGTTGATCCTGATCTGCAGGCGTGCCCCAGAGATACAGTGAGTCGGACAAAAGAAGGTGTGTGTCGACGAAGCGACCCACGATGCCGAAGCTAAACCTGAAGGCGATGACGGCGCCGATTACCCTTACAAAGGTGAACGGTCTAACGAGTGGCTGGTCTAGCACCATTGTCTTTGTGTGACGTATTTGCATTAGACCGTCACTCGTACGATAGCAGAATTGCCTCACAACCAGAATTACCCCAGGCCAGAACTGCCTACTGTCAACGCAGTTTCAGTATGCGGTTTTGAAATTGTAGAATACTTCAAGAAATCTCATCTCATATCTGAGATCTACATCACAATTTTGGATGTACTTCGTTTTTATTTGTTCCATGTTTGTTATGATTTTTTTTCATTCATATCAAATTACGTATTTTTGCATTATTTTTAATATTAATACATTGTTATTATTATCCTTTATACATTTCACTGCTTGGTGTAAATGGTGCTTTAGTGTCTCGGCCTTTGAAAATAGTGTAATTATTTTAATATGAATCTAAAATTTCCAGTCAATGAATCATTCGATCAATTACTCAATCAACGAACCATCAAATCAATCAGTCATTCAGTCATTCAGTCATTCAGTCATTCAGTCATTCAGTCATTCAGTCATTCAGTCATTCAGTCATTCAGTCATTCAGTCATTCAGTCATTCAGTCATTCAATCTTCAATCTTCAATCTTCAATCTTCAATCTTCAATCTTCAATCTTCAATCTTCAATCTATCTGCCTGCCTGCCTGCCTGCCTGCCTGCCTGCCTGCCTGCCTGCCTGCCTGCCTGCCTGCCTGCCTGCCTGCCTGCCTGCCTGCCTGCCTGCCTGCCTGCCTGCCTGCCTGCCTGCCTGCCTGCCTGCCTGCCTGCCTGCCTGCCTCTGCCTGCCTGCCTGCCTGCCTGCCTGCCTGCCTGCCTGCCTGCCTGCCTGCCTGCCTGCCTGCCTGCCTGCCTGCCTGCCTGCCTGCCTGCCTGCCTATCCTTTCATCTAACCAACCAGGCGCCATGACGTGTACGACTACGACGCCCCGCCGTCTCTAAGGCGCCTGCCGGCGTCCACCCCTCCCCACGGCGCTGCACTGCCTGCCTGCCGCCTGTCCGCCTTTCCGCACTCCGCCTGCCTGCCTGGGCCCCCCCCGCCTGGCCCTGCCGCCTGCTGGGGCCTGCCTGTCTCCGTCTCAGCCCTTGTCTGGGGGCCTGTGCCTGCCTGCTCTTGCGCTATTGCATGTTTCGCCTCCTGCCTGCGCTGCCTGCCTGACCTCTGCGCTGCGTGCCTGCCTGCCTGCCTGCCTGCCTGCCTGCCTGCCTGCCTGCCTGCCTGCCTGCCTGCCTGCCTGCCTGCCTGCCTGCCTGCCTATCCTTTCATCAACCAACCAGGCGCCGATGACGTGTACGACTACGACGACACCCGCCGTCTCTAAGGCGCCTACGCGGTCAGCGTCCACCCCTCTCACGGCGGCTGCACTCGCCACCGTGCCGACCATGTCCGCCATTTCCGCGACGTCCGCCTTCTGCTTCTCGGCCCGCCCCGACCAGATGGACCCAGTGCCGACCGGTGAGTGGGACACGTTCACGTGTCTCCGTCTCAGACCCTTCGTCTAGCGGGACAGTGTGTTCTACCTTCTTGCGTCTAATTGGACAGTGTGATCGACCTTCTTGCGTCTAATGGGACAGTGTGTTCGACCTTCTTGCGTCTAATGGGACAGTGTGTTCGACCTTCTTGCGTCTAGCGGGACAGTGTGTTCGACCTTCTTGCGTCTATCGGGACAGTGTGTTCGATCTTCTTGCGTCTAGCGGGACAGTGTGTTCGACCTTCTTGCGTCTATCGGGACAGTGTGTTCGATCTTCTTGCGTCTAGCGGGACAGTGTGTTCGACCTTCTTGCGTCTATCGGGACAGTGTGTTCGATCTTCCTACGTCTATCGGGACAGTACGTTCGATCTTCTTACGTCTATCGGGACGGTATGTGTGATCTTCTTACGTCTATCGGGACAGTATGTGCGATCTTCTTACGTCTATCGGGACAGTGTGGTCAATCTTCTTACGTCTATCGTGACAGTGTGGTCGATCTTCTTACGTCTATCGGGACAGTGTGGTCAATCTTCTTACGTCTATCGGGACAGTGTGTTCGATCTTCTTACGTCTATCGGGACAGTGTGTTCGATCTTCTTGCGTCTATCGGGACAGTGTGTTCGACCTTCTTACGTCTATCGGGACAGTGTGTTCGATCTTCTTGCGTCTATCGTGACAGTGTGTTCGACTTCTTCGTCTATCGGGACAGTGTGTTCGACCTTCTTACGTCTATCGGGACAGTGTGTTCGATCTTCTTGCGTCTATCGGACAGTGTGTTCGACCTTCTTACGTCTATCGGGACAGTGTGTTCGATCTTCTTGCGTCTATCGGGACAGTGTGTTCGACCTTCTTACGTCTATCGGGACAGTGTGTTCGATCTTCTTGCGTCTATCGGGACAGTGTGGTCGATCTTCTTACGTCTATCGGGACAGTGTGTTCGATCTTCTTGCGTCTAGCGGGACAGTGTGTTCGACCTTCTTGCGTCTATCGGGACAGTGTGTTCGATCTTCTTGCGTCTAGCGGGACAGTGTGTTCGACCTTCTTGCGTCTATCGGGACAGTGTGTTCGATCTTCCTACGTCTATCGGGACAGTACGTTCGATCTTCTTACGTCTATCGGGACGGTATGTGTGATCTTCTTACGTCTATCGGGACAGTATGTGCGATCTTCTTACGTCTATCGGGACAGTGTGGTCAATCTTCTTACGTCTATCGGGACAGTGTGTTCGATCTTCTTACGTCTATCGGGACAGTGTGTTCGATCTTCTTGCGTCTATCGGGACAGTGTGTTCGACCTTCTTACGTCTATCGGGACAGTGTGTTCGATCTTCTTGCGTCTATCGTGACAGTGTGTTCGATCTTCTTGCGTCTATCGGACAGTGTGTTCGACCTTCTTACGTCTATCGGGACAGTGTGTTCGATCTTCTTGCGTCTATCGTGACAGTGTGTTCAACCTTCTTACGTCTATCGGGACAGTGTGTTCGATCTTCTTGCGTCTATCGGGACAGTGTGTTCGACCTTCTTGCGTCTATCGGGACAGTGTGTTCGACCTTCTTACGTCTATCGGGACAGTGTGTTCGATCTTCTTGCGTCTATCGGGACAGTGTGGTCGATCTTCTTACGTCTATCGGGACAGTGTGTTCGATCTTCTTGCGTCTAGCGGGACAGTGTGTTCGACCTTCTTACGTCTATCGGGACAGTGTGTTCGATCTTCTTGCGTCTATCGGGACAGTGTGTTCGACCTTCTTGCGTCTATCGGGACAGTACGTTCGATCTTCT
This sequence comes from Ridgeia piscesae, assembly GCA_025642075.2. Lineage (NCBI taxonomy): Eukaryota > Metazoa > Annelida > Polychaeta > Sabellida > Siboglinidae > Ridgeia > Ridgeia piscesae. The sequence goes on from JAODUO010000381.1 coordinate 343,179, forward strand.
TACGTCTATCGGGACGGTATGTTCGATTTTCTTACGTCTATCGGGACAGTGTGTTCGATCTTCTTACGTCTATCGGGACGGTATGTGCGATTTTCTTACGTCTATCGGGACAGTGTGTTCGATCTTCTTGCGTCTATCGGGACAGTGTGTTCGACCTTCTTACGTCTATCGGGACAGTGTGTTCGATCTTCTTGCGTCTATCGGGACAGTGTGTTCGATCTTCTTACGTCTATCGGGACAGTGTGTTCGATCTTCTTGCGTCTAGCGGGACAGTGTGTTCGACCTTCTTGCGTCTATCGGGACAGTGTGTTCGATCTTCTTGCGTCTAGCGGGACAGTGTGTTCGACCTTCTTGCGTCTATCGGGACAGTGTGTTCGATCTTCCTACGTCTATCGGGACAGTGTGTTCGACCTTCTTGCGTCTATCGGGACAGTGTGTTCGATCTTCCTACGTCTATCGGGACAGTACGTTCGATCTTCTTACGTCTATCGGGACGGTATGTGTGATCTTCTTACGTCTATCGGGACAGTATGTGCGATCTTCTTACGTCTATCGGGACAGTGTGGTCAATCTTCTTACGTCTATCGGGACAGTGTGTTCGATCTTCTTACGTCTATCGGGACAGTGTGTTCGATCTTCTTGCGTCTATCGGGACAGTGTGTTCGACCTTCTTACGTCTATCGGGACAGTGTGTTCGATCTTCTTGCGTCTATCGTGACAGTGTGTTCGATCTTCTTGCGTCTATCGGACAGTGTGTTCGACCTTCTTACGTCTATCGGGACAGTGTGTTCGATCTTCTTGCGTCTATCGTGACAGTGTGTTCAACCTTCTTACGTCTATCGGGACAGTGTGTTCGATCTTCTTGCGTCTATCGGGACAGTGTGTTCGACCTTCTTGCGTCTATCGGGACAGTGTGTTCGACCTTCTTACGTCTATCGGGACAGTGTGTTCGATCTTCTTGCGTCTATCGGGACAGTGTGGTCGATCTTCTTACGTCTATCGGGACAGTGTGTTCGATCTTCTTGCGTCTATCGGGACAGTGTGTTCGACCTTCTTACGTCTATCGGGACAGTGTGTTCGATCTTCTTGCGTCTATCGGGACAGTGTGTTCGACCTTCTTGCGTCTATCGGGACAGTACGTTCGATCTTCTTACGTCTATCGGGACGGTATGTGCGATTTTCTTACGTCTATCGGGACAGTGTGGTAAATCTTCTTACGTCTATCGGGACAGTGTGGTCGATCTTCCTACGTCTATCGGGACAGTGTGGTCGATCTTCTTACGTCTATCGGGACAGTGTGGTCGATCTTCTTACGTCTACTATCGGGACGGTATGAGCGATCTTCTTACGTCTATCGTGACAGTGTGGTCGGTCTTCCTACGTCTATCGGGACAGTGTGGTCAATCTTCTTACGCTATCGGGACAGTGTGGTAAATCTTCTTACGTCTATCGTGTCAGTACGTGCGATCTTCTTACGTCTATCGGGACAGTATGTTCGCTCTTCTTACGTCTAACGGGACAGTATGTGCGATCTTCTTACGTCTATCGTGACAGTACGTGCGATCTTCCTACGTCTATCGGGACAGTATGTTCGCTCTTCTTACGTCTATCGGGACAGTATGTGTGATCTTCTTATGTCTATCGGGACAGTGTGTTCGATCTTCTTGCGTCTATCGTGACAGTGTGTTCGATCTTCTTGCGTCTATCGGGACAGTGTGTTCGACCTTCTTACGTCTATCGGGACAGTGTGTTCGATCTTCTTGCGTCTATCGTGACAGTGTGTTCGACCTTCTTACGTCTATCAGGACAGTGTGTTCGATCTTCTTGCGTCTATCGGGACAGTGTGTTCGACCTTCTTACGTCTATCGGGACAGTGTGTTCGATCTTCTTGCGTCTATCGTGACAGTGTGTTCGACCTTCTTACGTCTATCGGGACAGTGTGTTCGATCTTCTTACGTCTATCGGGACAGTGTGTTCGATCTTCTTGCGTCTATCGGGACAGTGTGTTCGACCTTCTTACGTCTATCGGGACAGTGTGTTCGATCTTCTTGCGTCTATCGGGACAGTGTGTTCGACCTTCTTGCGTCTATCGGGACAGTACGTTCGATCTTCTTACGTCTATCGGGACGGTATGTGCGATTTTCTTACGTCTATCGGGACAGTGTGGTAAATCTTCTTACGTCTATCGGGACAGTGTGGTCGATCTTCCTACGTCTATCGGGACAGTGTGGTCGATCTTCTTACCTCTATCGGGACAGTGTGGTCGATCTTCTTACGTCTACTATCGGGACGGTATGTGCGATCTTCTTACGTCTATCGGGACAGTGTGGTCGATCTTCTTACGTCTATCGGGACAGTGTGGTCAATCTTCTTCTTATGCTATCGGGACAGTGTGGTAAATCTTCTTACGTCTATCGTGACAGTACGTGCGATCTTCTTACGTCTATCGGGACAGTATGTTCGCTCTTCTTACGTCTAACGGGACAGTATGTGCGATCTTCTTACGTCTATCGTGACAGTACGTGCGATCTTCCTACGTCTATCGGGACAGTATGTTCGCTCTTCTTACGTCTATCGGGACAGTATGTGTGATCTTCTTATATCTATCGGGACAGTATGTGCGATTTTCGTACGTCTATCGGGACAGTATGTGCGATCTTCTTACATCTATCGGGACGGTGTGGTCGATCTTCTTACGTCTATCGGGACAGTGTTGTCGATCGTCTTACGTCTATCGGGAGAGTGTGTTCGGTCGTCTTATGTCTATCGGGAGAGTGTGTTCGATCGTCTTACGTCTATCGGGAGAGTGTGTTCGGTATTTTTACGTCTATCGGGAAGTGTGTTCGATCTCTTCGTCTATCGGGAAGTGTGTTCGATCTTCTTACGTCTATCGGGAAGTGTGTTCGGTCTCTTACGTCTATCGGGAAGTGTGTTCGGTCTTCTTACGTCTATCGGGAGAGTGTGTTCGGTCTCTTACGTCTATCGGGAAGTGTGTTCGATCTTCTTACGTCTATCGGGACAGTGTGTTCGTCTTCTTACGTCTATCGGGACAGTGTGTGATCTTCTTACGTCTATCGGGACAGTGTGTCGATCTTCTTACGTCTATCGGGACAGTGTGTTCGTCTTCTTACGTCTATCGGGACAGTGTGTCGATCTTCTTACGTCTATCGGGACAGTGTGTCGATCTTCTTACGTCTATCGGGACAGTGTGTTCGATCGTCTTACGTCTATCGGGACAGTGTGTCATCTCTTACGTCTATCGGGACAGTGTGTTCGATCTTCTTACGTCTATCGTGACAGTGTGTTCGATCTTCTTACGTCTATCGGGACAGTGTGTTCGTCTTCTTACGTCTATCGGGACAGTGTGTTCGATCTTCTTACGTCTATCGGGACAGTGTGCGATCTTCTTACGTCTATCGGGACAGTGTGTTCGTCTTCTTACGTCTATCGGGACAGTGTGTTCGATCTTCTTACGTCTATCGGGACAGTGTGTTCGTCTCTTACGTCTATCGGGACAGTGTGTTCGATCTTCTTACGTCTATCGGGACAGTGTGTTCGATCTTCTTACGTCTATCGGGACAGTGTGTTCGATCGTCTTACGTCTATCGGGAGAGTGTGTTCGGTCGTCTTACGTCTATCGGGAGAGTGTGTTCGATCTCTTACGTCTATCGGGAGAGTGTGTTCGGTTCTTACGTCTATCGGGAGAGTGTGTTCGATCTCTTACGTCTATCGGGAGAGTGTGTTCGTCTCTTACGTCTATCGGGAGAGTGTGTTCGGTCGTCTTACGTCTATCGGGAGAGTGTGTTCGATCTCTTACGTCTATCGGGAGAGTGTGTTCGGTCGTCTTACGTCTATCGGGAGAGTGTGTTCGGTCGTCTTACGTCTATCGGGAGAGTGTGTTCGGTCTTCTTACGTCTATCGGGAGAGTGTGTTCGGTCGTCTTACGTCTATCGGGAGAGTGTGTTCGTCTCTTACGTCTATCGGGAGAGTGTGTTCGGTCGTCTTACGTCTATCGGGAGAGTGTGTTCGGTCGTCTTACGTCTATCGGGAGAGTGTGTTCGGTCTCTTACGTCTATCGGGAGAGTGTGTTCGGTCGTCTTACGTCTATCGGGAGAGTGTGTTCGGATCTCTTACGTCTATCGGGAGAGTGTGTTCGGTCGTCTTACGTCTATCGGGAGAGTGTGTTCGGTCGTCTTACGTCTATCGGGAGAGTGTGTTCGGTCGTCTTACGTCTATCGGGAGAGTGTGTTCGGTCGTCTTACGTCTATCGGGAGAGTGTGTTCGGTCGTCTTACGTCTATCGGGAGAGTGTGTTCGATCGTCTTACGTCTATCGGGAGAGTGTGTTCGGTCGTCTTACGTCTATCGGGAGAGTGTGTTCGGTCGTCTTACGTCTATCGGGAGAGTGTGTTCGATCGTCTTACGTCTATCGGGAGAGTGTGTTCGGTCGTCTTACGTCTATCGGGACAGTGTGTTCGATCTTCTTACGTCTATCGGGACAGTGTGTTCGACCTTCTTGCGTCTATCGGGACAGTACGTTCGATCTTCTTACGTCTATCGGGAGAGTTGTGCGATTTCTTACGTCTATCGGGACAGTGTGTTAAATCGTTCTTACGTCTATCGGGACAGTGTGTTCGATCTTCCTACGTCTATCGGGACAGTGTGTTCGATCTTCTTACGTCTATCGGGACAGTGTGGTCGATCTTCTTACGTTACTATCGGGAGGTATGTCGATCTTCTTACGTCTATCGTGAAGTGTGGTCGTCTTCTTACGTCTATCGGGAAGTGTGTCAATCTTCTTACGCTATCGGGAAGTGTGGTAAATCAGTTCTTACGTCTATCGGACAGTATGTTCGGTCGTTTTTACGTCTATCGGGACAGTATGTTCGTCGTCTTACGTCTATACGGGAGAGTAGTGTTCGATCTTCTTACGTCTATCGGAAGTCGTGTCGTCTTCCTACGTCTATCGGGACAGTTGTTCGTCTCTTACGTCTATCGGGAAGTTGTTGTCTCTTATGTCTATCGGGAAGTGTGTTCGATCTTCTTACGTCTATCGGGACAGTGTGTTCGTCTTCTTCGTCTATCGGGACAGTGTGTTCGACCTTCTTACGTCTATCGGGACAGTGTGTTCGATCTCTTCGTCTATCGGGAAGTGTGTTCGCTCTTACGTCTATCGGGAAGTGTGTTCGATCTCTTCGTCTATCGGGAAGTGGTTCGATTCTTACGTCTATCGGGACAGTGTGTTCGACTCTTACGTCTATCGGGAAGTGTGTTCGATCTTCTTCGTCTATCGGGAAGTGTGTTCGACCTTCTTACGTCTATCGGGACAGTGTGTTCGATCTTCTTCGTCTATCGGGAAGTGTGTTCGACCTTCTTCGTCTATCGGGACAGTGTTCGTCTCTTACGTCTATCGGGAGAGTTGTCGATTTCTTACGTCTATCGGGAATGTGTTCTTCTTACGTCTATCGGGAAGTGTGGTCGATCTTCCTACGTCTATCGGGAGAGTGTGTTCGATCTTCTTACGCTCTATCGGGACAGTGTGGTCGATCTTCTTACGTTACTATCGGGAAGTATGTTCGATCGTTCTTACGTCTATCGGGACAGTGTGGTCGAGTCTTCTTACGTCTATCGGGACAGTGTGGTCAATCTCTTCGATCTATCGGGACAGTGTGTTAAATCGTCTTACGTCTATCGTGACAAGTACGTGCGATCTTCTTACGTCTATCGGGACAGTATGTTCGGTCGTCTTACGTCTATACGGGAGAGTTGTTCGTCTTCTTACGTCTATCGTGACATTCGTTCGGTCTGTCCTACGTCTATCGGGACAGTGATGTTCGATCTTCTTACGTCTATCGGGACAGTATGTGTCGATCTTCTTATGTCTATCGGGACAGTATGTGCGATTTTCGTACGTCTATCGGGACAGTATGTGCGATCTTCTTACATCTATCGGGACGGTGTGGTCGATCTTCTTACGTCTATCGGGACAGTGTTGTCGATCGTCTTACGTCTATCGGGAGAGTGTGTTCGGTCGTCTTATGTCTATCGGGAGAGTGTGTTCGATCGTCTTACGTCTATCGGGAGAGTGTGTTCGGTATTTTTACGTCTATCGGGAGAGTGTGTTCGATCGTCTTTCGTCTATCGGGAGAGTGTGTTCGGTCTTCTTACGTCTATCGGGAGAGTGTGTTCGGTCGTCTTACGTCTATCGGGAGAGTGTGTTCGGTCTTCTTACGTCTATCGGGAGAGTGTGTTCGGTCGTCTTACGTCTATCGGGAGAGTGTGTTCGGTCGTCTTACGTCTATCGGGAGAGTGTGTTCGGTCTTCTTACGTCTATCGGGAGAGTGTGTTCGGTCGTCTTACGTCTATCGGGAGAGTGTGTTCGGTCTTCTTACGTCTATCGGGAGAGTGTGTTCGGTCGTCTTACGTCTATCGGGAGAGTGTGTTCGGTCGTCTTACGTCTATCGGGAGAGTGTGTTCGGTCGTCTTACGTCTATCGGGAGAGTGTGTTCGGTCGTCTTACGTCTATCGGGAGAGTGTGTTCGGTCGTCTTACGTCTATCGGGAGAGTGTTTTAGAACTTCTTTCATGTAGCGGGACAGTGTGGTCGACATTTTTGCGTCTATGAAAACAACCCCAAGAGAACCCTCGAAATTAACTCTGTGCTGTAACCGTTATACATGCAGCTTTCTGGCGACGATGACGTTTATCAATTTGTTGACAAGTTGTATATTATAACTGAGTATATTTCCCTCTCAAGAAACTCGTGATTTTCCGAATAAATTAGACCAAAATCATGTTTTATACTCAGTTATGATTAATTAAGAAACTTAATTAAACGTCTCTACATTGAAGGAAATACCAACTGTGAGTTATTTATGTAAACTATTATTTATTCTTAGTAAGTTTTATTTTTCAATTCGTAATACTTTAAGATCCTTGGTCTGTTTTCGAGTTATACCGAAGTTGTAACCTCCTGTAGGCGGGGCACATCTCCCAGATTTGACGGTGTTTAAATTAAGTTTTATCGTTAATATCTAACCACAAATTAATATTACAGTGGCGAAAATTTGTACTGAATATTCTTGGCGCAATGATTAGAGCGTGGCTGATAGCCCCCATACAGAAGTCGAGATAGTGTTTACTTCAAATAAATAATTTGTCGTTGCCTCGTTGGTCCTGTACCTGAGTTATTCACACAAGCGCAGTGCGATTGTACCATAATGTGTTCATTTTGCTGTAGGCGTGATTGTCATGTTAGTGTTTCAGAACTACTTGTTAAAGTCGCATTTCCCCCCAACAGAACCATTTCAAACGACCGACAAGCGTTCCTTGGAAAGACAGTCGCAAGAACGGTTCAACAGGGGAGACTCAAAGCAGACAATAGAATGCTTGCCTGAGACGCAACCCAAAAGGGAAAGACGCAGGAAAGGGAGTTCGCGCAGCCTTCCCAGTCGAAGCGATAATGCCGAGAAACCTACAGTCAAGGTGGACGATAATGTAGAGGCTGTGGTTAAAATGGACGACAGGGTGAGCGCCGCGGAGAAGATGTCAGGCATGATCACGGAGGACTTCTTCTACCAACAGTTTGCCGCTGTCAACGCCGACCATGTGAGATATTACACATCAGTCTTACGGCACTGCCATTCACATGCAACATTTCAGTGTCATATATATATATATATATATATATATATATATATATATATATATATATATATATATATAACAGTATTATATACAGTGTATATATATACAGTGTATATATATACAGTGTATATATATACAGTGTATATATATATATATATATATATATTCATATATATAATATATATAATTATATATATATTGCAACACTTCTATAGCGATTATATCCCTGATAATTCAAGCTCATATTAGAGGCGCATTAAACACAATCGTTTGGCGTAATCACAAACGAGACAGGCAGAAGACATCATTGGAATATGGAACCGCTGAAAATGCACGGTGGAAAAGCAATTTCAATAAATATGGTTTAAGTTTTTGTTTACGAAAGGTGGGCTATAGTTTCAAAAGATTTAATTGTAATAGGGAGTTGATTCTAAATTGTTGGAGCAGCTACAGAGAAAGCATGTCTGCCAGTATTGAGCTTAGTTTAGGAACAAAACGGTTTGTGGAAAAGGATGATCTAAGGGTTCTAGGGATATCAGTGACATTTAACATATTGTTGTAGTTGTTGGGTAAAAATTCAGAGTACAATATGTAACAGTAGACAATTTCAATTTAGTACTATGTAGGCCTACATCTGGAAGCCATTGCAACTGCTATAGCGTTAATGATGGTGAGAAATATCGCCTATGTAAGTAGCAATATAAACAAAACAATGTCCCATGTTCACATTGGCCTCTCGCGTTCACTGTGACTCAGAAGCTCACTTACAAGAGAGTCGTTCACTCCAAGCTTGACTGGCTGAGCTAGCTATGTACACAATGATCTCTGAATATAAATAAAACCAACTTAAATAGCTCAAAGTGGCATAACCATATGACGATTTATCGTTATCAAATATATATATATATATATATATATGTATATATATATATATATATATATATATATATATGCATGCATATTGAAATGGCGCTTCCGTGATGTCTGAAATGTGTGTTCGGCAAGGTTATTTCAACAACTAATGGCGCAATAATCGCTTATTTTAGAAACGTAACGCAAACATGCGTTTTTCATTTTAACTGGCAATTCATTGTATAAAACAAAACTTATGACTATTATTACACCTGAGAATACACTTAATGACTCAGTGGTAACATTCGAATATGAATAGTATATCAATATACTATTATATTAGTTTTGAAGTATATATATATTATATATATATATATAATATATATATAAAATATATATATATATATATATATATATATATATATATATATATATATATATATATATATATAGTATGATATATATAATATATTACATATATATATATATATATATATATATATATATATATATATATATATATATATATATATATATATAATATTTTAAGAGTACAAAACGACAACAGGGACACAGGTGCAATTGACTTGCCTATTGCATTTAATGTTAACCCTAGTCACAGTCGTACCAGGTGAAAATAGTCCACACAAGAAGACATGCACGTTTAGCAGAAAGGCAAAACGTCAGATATTTTGGTAAGTACAGGCATATAATAACGTCCATGTTTAATACTCTAACATTAATTTTAGCCGTCGTACATGCACAGAGGAAATACAAAAATTAGTTTGTTGTTCCTCAAGCGATAACGTTCTTAAAATTGCTCGAAATGATTGTCTTAACATAGTAAACTTGATTACAAAGTCATCTGATGCAAATGTTCCATTAACACGGTATGATTGTTCGCCTACAGATGTTGCCTGATTTTGACGTGAAGTGTCAGGTGGAGACGATAAAAGAAGCTCTTAAGAATCCGGGCACAGTCTGGACACAACATATCACTAATGTAAGTTCTGTTCAAACAAAATGCTTCCACAAAGTTTTAAACACATTCTGCAACGGTAGCAAATTATTAGCTGTTATGTTATTTCGGTGAACTTGCGATGTTAGTAACTTGCGAAGTAACCCAGTGGGTTTCAACCGGGGGTTCCCGGCCAACTGGGGGCCGCAGAAACCTACCAAGGTGTCCGCGAGATGACCGGAGGAAATTGTAATTTATATGACCATGTAGAGTTAAGACAAACTAGATTTGTCATAATTGAGAAAGGTACACATCTGATTACACAACGACACATTTACCATGGAACGACTAAGAAATTACAACCGGCATTAAAGTTGTCATTTGTAATTAAGGTTTTGTATCCCCTGGATTCCGGGTGCCAGTAGATTTGAAAGGTTACTGCATGATGCATATGTACCTACAAAAGGTAACACTATAAGCAGAGAACATGGAAAGTTAAATGAAGATGTTTAAATTAGTGGTGCGAGTCTGCTAGCAATGCAAAATCTGACGCGCCTTTCGCACTACACAATTTTAGCGCTTTTATTTATAGACGATTACATGGCTTATTATATATTACGAGAAATAAAATATCTCCATCAATGACAACAGTCAAATCGTTCTTTTAGTGTTGTAGCGACTAGATCGTTTCAATGGCGCTGATTAATTTCTAGATATCCACAGCCTGACTTATTTGGTCTTCTATGAATCAGATAAGGTTTTATTCTTAAATCGAGGGACTAATTGCCATTATGAGTTTCCGTTACACATATATCTGAGGTGTCCGAAAATGAATGATGGACATTCCAGAAGCGTAGCTTTTTTCCTTTCTGATGCCATCTTAATGTGGCTGCCATATTTAAGCGGAAATCAAGCTATAGAACATTAGTGTCTAATCTAGCAGTCAAATCTAAAAACGTTTCAAATAAAAGTCGATCACAGTAAACATACGAGTAGGATAATAATCACATAATCTTGTTGTGGTCATCATTGCCAAATATATCAGGAAAAATGTCAAGACAAAATATCAGCTGTGTATAACTGAAAATCATAGTGGCAATTAGTCCCTCAATTTGAGAATCAACCTCAATAGTTACATGCTTCTGCAAATGTTCTGGGCTGTTGCTCGGTGAGGTCACTGACCCTGGTGCTGGCGGTGTTGCTCTGCTGCAGTTGAAGCAGTTACGGACAGTGATGTTGGCCGGCGGCAGGCAGGAGTGTCTCGAGTCTCTGCTCACGCTCACGGACGCGCTCGAGAAGTCGGCAAGAAGCCTCAGATCGCAGGTGGTGCGAGAAGCGTGCATAACGATAGGGTACGTGTCCGGACAGACTCTACTGTCGTTCGAGTTCAGATGTTTTGGAAGTGTAAATATGTAAACAGATAAATGCGTTGGGTTTATCGTTGTGTATCGCGATACGTGTCCATGGATGTAGGTTTATCATTCTATTACGTCTGACAAAAATAAATTTCTGTGTCTACATTGGGAAAGCCTTATAAAACATTATACGCACACACACACGCATACACACACACACGCACGCACGCACGCACTCACACACAACACACGCACGCACGCACGCACGCACGCACGCACGCACGCACGCACACACACACACACACACACACACACACACACACACACACACACACACACACGTTCATGGTGCCCTAGTATCATCCGTGTTGTGTCTTTCAGCTATCTGTCAACACTGTTCGGGTCAGACTTCGGCATCTTGGCCGAGCACCTCCTGCCCATCCTGATCTCCTCGCTCCACAAGAGTGTCAAGGTCATCTCTCAGTCGTGCAAACTCTGCATCCGCATTGTCATCAAGGTACTGATTGTGTCACTGTTGTCTAACATGAATAAATACATGTGTAACCTGTTTTCTGCTTTGTTTGACACCTCTGAATTGATTGATTGATTGATTGATTGATTGATTGATTGATTGATTGATTGATCGATCGATTGATTGATTGGTTGAATGAATGAATGATTGACTGATTGATTGATTGATTGGCTGATTGGTTGATTAATTGATTGATTGATTGGTTGATTGATTGATTGATTGATTGAGTGAGTGAGTGAGTGAGTGAGTGAGTGAGTGAGTGAGTGAGTGAGTGAGTGAGTTATTGACTACTACCCTGGTTACGCCCTCTTACGTAGCCTGGTTCATAGGTGTCTAACAATGTCTTGTCTCAATTACAACCTGATGTGCCACACTGTAATAATACACATCGGTATTTAAAAAAAATCATTTAATTCATTACCTGCAGGGATACGAATGAGACAACGTTAAATTATGTTCCTTGTCTATTTAATGTGTTGAA